>JANAVB010034019.1:7542181-7653403 GCA_029216955.1 Iris pallida
GGGCGCCGGAGCCAGCCGGCCGAGCGCTGGAACGCGCGCACATGCGGGAAAGGACACCGCACTTGCAGTGAAGCACAGACTTCACGAGTAGTTTTTACCGCCACGATCGATCATTTTGCGTGCCGATTTCTCTGGTATGTCGACAACACCCACTCCCATTCCCTTCAAATATTTCAATTTGTTTTGCGTCATGTGCATCGAAAAACGAGCCCGAAGATCGACGAAAACCTGCCAAAACAGAACGGTTATTCTGTCCCAGATCCTCGATTTGGAAGGCCGATTTCTATCGGGTCCTCGAACAATTTCGAGAACCATTTGAATAGAATTGAAGACAATATAACTGAGATGTAAACCCCATTATTAGTTTAATTTGTAGTCTTGTATCCAGTAAATTAAATCAGTTTAAAAATCGAGGAAAAACTGTTAAAACAGTTTCCGAAAATCTAGAAAACCTTCGATACGACGTGCCTTCCGCCAATCCGGGCGACGTAGTCGCGAACCGAAAGCATCGAAAGGTGCGTAACGACTTCGTGGTCGTGTGGGCTTTGACAAAATTCAAATTGGTCGCGTGTGTACGAAATTTGATGCTATCCGTCGAAATTCACCGTATCGACCTCTGTGCAAGTTTTCCAATTACTTTGTGCACGTTCGTCAATCGAGACGAAACTTACGCCAACAGGACCGTATTGTTTTGCTGATCATGTATGCCAAGTTTGGTCCAATTCTGAGATAGTTGATTGGACCGTCGTTTTGCGGGCCTCACGGTCCGACTTAACGGGCAATTTTATGCACAGCCTACCGGAATCCAAAATTTGACATACCTTTGGGTTCGTATCAAAAACAACATGTCCGTAGACATGTAGTTGCCCGAAATACCGTTTTGTCCCTGTGTCCAGAATTGGACTTAAGGATAGGCAATCATAGCTAATTTGACTATTCTGAGAATGTTGGCAATGTCTGTTTCAGCTTTCGGAGACATTTGTGGATTTTGGACTTTATGGCATACTAGTTGACGGTATCTTATTGGTTCTTCGTGCTACCACCAGGCAAGTGTACCTTGCCTCCTCCTACAGTTCGTTTTCATGCTTATAGTTATCTATTTTAGTATGTTATATTTAGTTACCTTAGCTACTATAGATTTATACGATACCATATTTACTAGTTTATTGTCTTGCTTGTATATCAGTATTTTATGACTTGATAGCATAGTTACACCAGGCTTGATTCACATTATGGTTCATGCTAGAGTAGTCCTTACCTTTATCATGACTGAGTTGTACCGTGTCTTCACCTGTATCTTGACTGAGTCGTGTCTGCAAGTATGTGTGAGTGAACTGCTATTCCTTTGTCTTTCCCACAACCTACGAGTCCACACACGGAGCGAGGGTTGTTCGTTTGCACCTGCGAGTCCACACACAGGGCGAGGGTGACTTGTCTTGAAACTGACCTGCGAGTCCACATTCGGGGCGAGGATTGGTATTCCATTGATCTTCCAACAGTTCATTTTTGCATACTTGATCCCGTATCCGTTCATAGCTACCTGTCAGTAGCCACATGTCAGTCTCATGTCTAGTTCCTGTTTATACCTTGGTTATATTATTGCATGATTAAACTATTAGATAGGCATGTTTTATGTATCTTGCTAGTCCTCTGAGGACCTGATGATCTCTTCATGTTTAGCGACTGCATGGAGTTAGTTAGCAGAGCGGATGGTAGAGGATTACGATGTATGATACCAGTATTTGCTTATATATTTTTATTATCCTCTCGTGCTTTATATTCCATACCATGATATACTCTGCTATTTATAGACTTATATCATTCTTGGAGTCTAATCGAACAATATGCTAATGGGCTGCAGACCATAATCCATACTTGTTCATTCTTGCTTATATGATTTCTATGGATTGAGATATAGTTTAGATTAGACATGATACCCTACTCTGGAAAGCTTATATGTACTCGAGTCGGGCTGGAGTCGCTCGACACGTAGCTAGCTTGCTCAAGAACTCGCGTCCGAAAATTGGGTACGGGTCGTGACACTACCCACCAGTCGTAAGCCCTCAGCTGCAGCTGTAATGCCGCACAAGTTAGCCTCTGGGACCCTTCAATGCTAAGCAGATTAAATAGGTCCTCAATCTCTGCGAGCCACCCCACGATCACATCAGGCTCTGCTCGACCGTTGAATTTCGGTGGATTCATTTTGCGGAACTCCTTTGCCTTGAACAAGGAAGAAGAATTTATCGTTTGCGGTTGAGCTTCTTCTTCCTCGTCTTCATCTTAATCACCTTGCTTCTCCTGGGTACTACTTCCATTGCCTTGGTATTGCCCGCCATCCTGCTCACTATCTGAGTCAGGGCGTTCATCTGCTTCTGCTGCATCAAATTGGGCTTTGAATTGTATTTGAAGCTGTTGCTGCTGCAGTTCCATCAACTGTAGCATTTTCTCCATAGTCGCCTCGTTAGGGCCACTCTTTGTGCTCGACGTACTATCTACGGTTTGGGTTGTTGTGCCGGTATTGTTATTTTTCTTAGTCATTCCTACAAAACAAAGTAAACCCGTTAGTATTTTTCAAAAATATCTACGGGCGTACCTGTATAGAACTTGTATTTCACGCAGCATGTCGACAAGCATTCAATCGAGCCATCGCAACGGACATTCCAATAATAAAACATCTTTCGAAAATCGAGGAAACATAACTGTTCTGATACCAATTTGTCACTCCCCGAGTCGACAAACCGTTCGTCCCCGGTGTTACTTTGCGATTCGATCGTCCTCGCTAAGGCGTGATGCCGTATGAGTCTGGAATTGCACTCATACAAGGCAAGAATATTACGTTGCTTTTCATATTAATACGCCAAGTTGAAACTTCACAAATCATATCAGAATATAAGACGCAGTATAGGAAGATAGAAATGCTTTTCATTCATAGCTTGCAACGAAGTGCAAGTCGTAATTACATTGGATGACGTTGCGGCTACATTGATTGAAAACAGAAAGAAATACACTCGACAAGTTGCCTGAACTAATGCTTGCCGTTATACATTCGCCCCTTTATACATAAGTCGTCGATTGAATTGGCTTCAAAATACTTCAGCATAGGAAGAGCTTTAAAATGCCTCTCCGTACTTCAGGTTCAGTTTAGTTTTGAGCGCCTGTCGTACATAGGGAAATTGGGGGAGGGGATTAGCACACTTGCTAAGTGGATGAGACGAACCCACTCGTCTAAACCGACTCTGATTGTTAGGGTAGGCATGCTTTAGAGTTGTCTTTCTATTAGAACTAAATGAATTCAGTTCATATTCGATAGCCATATTTGAGTAATAAAGCATACAGTGAAACATAGCACTTTATCGTATTTCTTACCCGGCCATGCTCGTCCCTGCATGAAAACAGAGATAATATTTACACATGCATAAAACAATAGGTGAGCATGCTACTATCTTATATGCGCGTCATTGATGTTACACATCACGTGGGACTATCTCAACAGCATTTTGCCCCGTTCAGTCTAGGTTGCAAGCTTGATTGACGGTCCCACAATGTATCAGTGCCGAAGCACGATTATTCATTCCCCCTAGGTCGATTCGATTCCTATGCCCCGGATACCGATTCGAGGAAAATCAACTTGTACACAAGCTGTCCATGACCATGTCAATGCGTGAACAGTTTAATATGTGCAAACAGTTTTGTATAGCGCGGACAGTATTGAACGACATTATCATTTTTCCCAACTCATAAAACGATTCATTTTTCCCAAAACCGTACTCCCGATTTAGCGTCCCTGTAACTCCCGTTCCCAGAATACGTATTTTAATACGTGTACTGCTTGAATATATTTATTTAATATTTATCATGAATTTGTTCTGTATTTAATTCCTTTAATTTTTGCTAATTATTTTTCTGTATTTTATTTTCTGCTTTAGTTTTGCTCTTGGGTTCGGCTTGGGTTGGTTTGTTTCCGAATTTTTGATGGTTCATCATGAATCGAACCCAACTCCCCACCTACCACATCTTCATTTAAAGCCCCAACCCTTTCTCTCTCTTCATTACTTTTCTTCTCATTTACTCTTCTTCTTCCTCATAACTCTCTCCACCTACCAAACCCATAGGCAAGTACATCTTGCTTCCATATGAGAACCCATTTTTATGTTTATTTATCTTCCTCTCGTGATTCTAAGATAGCTTAGAACTTGGCATTTGCATTTTGAAGTCTCATTTAGTAGATTTAGAAATTACTATTTTTTGGATATCATTGGTTTTGATATATAAAACTTCCTTATTTCCAAGTTTCGTTCGTTCCAAGCTGTTGAGATTCGTGTTATACGCCATTCTGACCCATGTAAGTTCCATTTTTGCTTGGAATGAAGGTTCCATGGGATTTGGAGTTGGGAGGAGTTTTACGCTCACGTTATACGTGCTCGCGTAGGCATTAAACTTTACGTCCACGTTTTTACGTGCCCGCGTAATATCAAGCTCTACGCCCACGATCATTCGTTTCAGCGTGAATCTGTTTTACGCAAGTCGACTTGGCTTGGCGTATTACTCTTTACGCGTATTCATTCGTGCGTAAACTTGACTCTTTACGTGCAACCTTTACGCGTGGCTCGACCCTTTACGCATACAATTTTACATGTAACTCGACTCTAACGCGTACAATGTTTCACGCGTAACATTATTCTTTACACGTACAGTGTTTCATGCGTAACTCTATTCTTTTACGCGTATAGTCTTACGCGTAACACTGTTCTTTACGCGTGGCTCTGTTTTACGCGTACTCCTTGGCTTGGCGTAATTCCTTTACGCGATTTTGGTTTACTCGTAATATTATTTTTTTACGCGTACGAGTTTACGCGTAACGTTACTTCTTCACGCGTACTTTCTTTACACGTATTTGCCTTAGCGTAAAGCTTGGCGTAAACCGGTGGCCTTAGCGTAAAGTTTTGGCGTAGACTAGTCATGGTATAGATTAGCCTTGGCGTAATCCAACCTCGGTGTTCCTATTGCTCTATACTTTATTTACTTTATGTCGGCATGGCATTTCTTCTATTATATCCTTACGTCTTTTTGACATGAACTCGATATAATCATGATATGTTAATATTTTTAATATATATTATTGTGTGGAATGTGCCCGGTGTCTCGACTGGTTTATGGATACCCAGAATGACTGGAACTTAACCCTGAGAGTTATAGACTCGACCATACTGAATACTAGTTGACTTTATGCCTTGTCACAATTGATAATGATTGTTACCTTGACAAACGATTGATCATGCGTTCCTAGTTGGAACTAAGAGACTGGCTAGTCGTCTTATTGAAATTGAATGAGACACACTCATATTAACTATGAACCATTGCAATCGACTAGCCGATCCCGAACATTGGCATATGGACACGTGCAGGCTTCAACTGATTTTCTACAAAAGCGGCATGTGTACTTTAATCAAGGCATGATTATTCCGTGGCTAGGTTTGATTGTTGCATTACGCTATGTAAACCTACAACCTAACCGTACGGGCATCATTGTAGAGTTGTGAATATCGTACTGTACGAAAGTACTTATTCTGAATGACCATGATCCACGGCATGGGATTCAATCAACATAGGGACTATTAAGTTAAATAAAATAACGATTGTATGGAGAGAATAGATTCTCGAGTTCTTACATGGCAGCCATCCTTGGGACCATTAGTGCCCCGACATGCCGACTGGTTCCCACAGATACTGTAAATCTGTCACACTAGAAGGGAGCGGTATCTGCTTATATTTATTTACTGTATAACTGATGACGGGCGTCCCGCTGGGACTCGTCTAATTCATGATTGACGCAATTGATTATTGGGTAGACTAGCCTTGCTTGTGCATAGTAAGAACTGAGGATCCTTATTTGCATACTTCCAGGATGACTTGGAACTGACATTAACAAGCCGTAGTAGTTGTATTGCCGTTAAATTGATTTGTTTGCGTATTGAACCTACTATGTTAACTACTGAGATGATAGAATGTCAGGACATGACGGGTCAATTCTGTCCTTGTTTGGTTGGAAAGTTGGTTTGAAGTGTCGTGATGTTGTGTGAATTCCAGTAGCAACGGAGACTTATTATCATATTCTTAACTCTTATCACTGGTTTTAGTTCTCATATCGTGCTTTCTTGTGGTACTTGCTATTAGAGGTCTAACCTCTCTGGTTTTGCATGGCCAAATTTAGAGCCAGTTCCCGAAGACTCAGCTTACTTCTCTCCAAGATGGTCAATACTAGAGGGATGATCGCAGGAGGACACGAGTCGGATTGTCTTGTACTTACTTTTGCATAATTGTAACTAAGTCAGACTGCAACTGATAACGATTGTGTATACCTTGCTATACCATCTGGCTATGTTTTGTACAGTCAGATCTCAAGAACATTTTGACTAAGCGTTTGGGACGCCTTACTGTTTTATCTTATATGTTCTCTACTTACTGTTTCTTGTTTGAATGATTGAGACAATAGATGTTGAGTGACCGTAGCGAGACTTTCACGTAGTATGCACCCCTTGTCTTTTAGACAGCATTGATTGTATTATACGGTATTCATCTATCCGTAATACGTAGCTGGCTGAGTCACTCTCCCGCTCTTCGGTATTCTGGTTCTGGGCATGACAAGGTTTTAGTGGTGGCCTATGCAGGTCTGATTTCAGACTTGGGGTATTTTAATTTATAGGATGTCTCAATCACACATGTTTCTCCTTGATCTCATGATTCGTTACTCTCGACTCGAGCTTGACATTTCGGTATCCTTTGACTTCATTGATCTTTCCTGTCCGTATTTGATTGTTCTCTTGTCCCTTTTCTTAGGGGCACCTCGTCTGTCACGCCCCGCTCCCGCAGGAGCGATCGTCCTCGCTAAGGCGTGATGCCGCACGGGCCTAGGTACGCCCGTGCAAGGCTATCGTCCAGAAACGGCCGATTTGAGCTAGGCCACAGAGTTGCACAGAGTGTCCCCATTTGCAGCGGAAAGTAAATGAACATAAATTGAAGCGAATTCAACTCTTTATTGATATTCAAGAAGTTTACAAGCGGCGCTAGGCCGATATTACAAATCGCTTAAGCTCTCTCTCTCTGAAACATAAAAGGGTGCCAAGCGGCTTACAACATGGAATGATTCATGGCGATGTTCCGATACATTATGTACTGTATATGGTGCTCCAGCTCCTTGCAACGCTCCAAGGCTCCAGAGATAGCTCCGCGCCTTAGCACGTTCAAGGGAAGCTCTGCACCCGACGACGTCTCCTGCATCCTGTAAGCAGACTGTGGGGTTATCAGTACATTGTTATGCACTGGTGGGAAGGCTAGCTCGCCTACAATGCTATCATTACCAAACACGTTCTATTTACTTTCGTGCACCGTCTATCATTCATTGTATTTCTAATCTTGCATTAGGATCAGTTTCATGCATATTTCATAACCTATCTCGTGTTGCCAATTTCAATGTGTTGCATGGAAATACATGTACGACTTACCCATACTTACCGTCCGGCCTTCCCTGTCCAAAGTAAATCAAGTTAGTCAACAATTCATAGGAAATAACTTAACGTGATTCATGTGAACTTTCAATGTCAAGGGCGTGTCCCTGCCTCGGGTCCTAGCACGTCGTAGGCGTATTTTCTAAATCCTTTGCTGAAGTACTCTCGATTATCTGGTGTGTTATATTCAAGCCTGTTCAGAAGGTACTTCATTTAGTTAACTTAGACTACTTTGATTTCAATGCAAGGACTTGCACGTGGATTGCCACCAGCAAAGCCCACTTAATCTATATGCATCGGTCGCTGGCATCATAAGCCAATTTGGACATGTCTTCTCCCTTGATAATTTCTCACCTATCATGGCGTGCGGCTTGGTACACCCTGATAGTCTTTTGAAATACCCGGCCTTACGTCCCTGGTGGCCAAGCCCGCACTCAGGCCTGTACGTAAGCCAATTTTTAATTTCCGTCCAGACCGGCACGTCCTTCACACTTTGACCGTGCCGCTGGAAATCCCTTATATCTCCCACCTCCCGTATACTAGTGGATTGTCCACGACCATTTCGTTTTCTTTTTGTTTGTCATTTTAATTTAACGGCTGTCTCCGAGCCGTAGGCTAACCCTTAGCCATAATACGTTATCGACCAGGTTGGCGTCCGTACAGCACGGGTAGCGAGCCCCGTTGTACGTGCCCGTCATACCTGTCGCTAACCATTCCTTCTTTCTTATCTTTTATTCATTCTTTCTTTTCTTTCTTTCTTTCACTTGTTTGTTCGTTCATTGATTCATTCACGTATTCATTCATTCATTCGTTGGTTCATTCATTCACTTATCTATTCATTCTTTCATTCACACATTATGCAACTCCCCGTGCGAGAGTCGCCTTGGCGACCCATCGGTCCCAAAATCATTCAATGTTGCTATACTCTACTCGGAACGACTATGTTGATATTCTTCCCGTTTTATTGTTGTAATCCATTCATTATTTTATTGTCGAACGCATAGGGAACTTAAATGTAAGCTTGTGCCTTAGCACGAGCGTGGAGCGCGGTGGCGAGAGTTCTCATATTTCCATATTCTATACAAGCATACAAGATGGGATTATTCCCTTAGCTAGGTGCATTGAGTCATTTATTAGCATGCGCGGTGTTATCGCCTAGCGATTCTAGCAATAGTGTCCGTATTGTTATGTGTCTAGGCTAAGCAAAGACGGGTTCATCGGAGCCACCCACCTTAGCGATGTTCGCATCGGCCGAGCGATACTCCGAGCGCGCCTTTGAAAGTCTAAGTTTGGATTCATCTTGACGGGCCAATGTAAGCCTTGCATCGATTCTTCTTCAGGTCGATGCCAACTCTTCGAGTCGACGGCTCGTTTGAGTCGTTGCACTTCCCGTTTGAATCGGCGTTCCGCTAGGGCGGAGCGGGTCATTACATAATACACCACTCAAAACAAGTCTCGTCCTCGAGACTTTCTGAGTGCAGGTCATCCTACCGTTCCTTGACTCGTGTCGTCACGTTTTTTAGACAATCCTTATCGAATGGCTTTATCGTTCGATGGCATCGAACCATGCTCGGTACCTTTCCAAGTTCCGTGTCGCATACGTTTGGTCGATTTTATTGAATAACTTTTCATTCATTTTAGAGTTGATGGCACTTATTCAATTCAATTGTTTCTTCAATTTGGTTGCTATTTTGACGTGTCATGGGACTGAAATGGTCGCACGAGGTGCGTTGTAATTTATCAAATACGAGAGACGTAAGCTGAGGCAAACTCACTCATTCGTTCATGCGCATCTCAACACCCACTTGCAGCTGCATTCGAGTTCATCATATCGCTGAGTTTGGATCATGCACGCATTCAAGACGTCCCCCGAATACGTACATTTCAACCAAGCTTAGCGACTAGCAAAGGCGGACGAGCTACCCGTGATAGTTTCGATTTGCCGATGGTTTTGCTAACTTCGATTTAAAATCGAACTCATGTGTGTATCACATATCGTTTATCTCGGTCCTCGAGATTATTCGATTCGCTTCTCAAGCGCTCTTGTCAATGAAATCAATACGATTTCTTCTTAGCGGGGTCGACCAAGTCTAAGTAATTTTCGTCCGATTCAAGACCAAGTATTGTACCATCATCGAGTATATATTCCTATCAACGATTCAATTCATTATCCTAACTTTACTTGCGCATCATTCATTCCTATCATTCCCTTCGTTTGGGGCCAATCTCGTCGTCGTTCACGCACACTCCCAGTTCTCCGTCCTACTCTAAGTCTTGTTGCCCCAAGTCAATCGTCCGTCCAGACGACACTGTAAGGTCAGTCGCACAAGTTCAATCACTCGACATAGGGTCGTCCGCCTATCCGCTAGGTTGTCTCACAGGGTCATAGTTACAAGTCAAGTCCGTGGCTCATCGTGCAAGGTCGTTGTACGACGCTCGCCCCAAATCCTATGGTCAAACCATTTATTCATTCGTACGAGAGTTTCTACCCAAGTTTGCTTCACTCAAATTTCTAAACATCAAGCAGCGTTCACCCTATTCGCATCAACACATTCTCCGTTCCAAGTCCGAGCTCGTTAGGAATGTCATCCTACGATAGGTTATCCTCAACCAAATCCTCGACATGTTAATATCGTGCGTCCGTACTAGCAATTATCGTAGTCTATCTCTTCAAGTATGTTTGATACAATTTACCTATCCATTTCACGTGGTCGATCACAAGGTCGTCTAGCCTTGCAATATGTCGCGCCCCGATCTCACGCAAGTCTGATTATCCACGACGGACATGAATCACCACATCAACGTTCCCGCGGGATAATCGTCCTCATCGGGACGTAACTCTTGCGTTGAATCTAGACTTACTTATTTTCGATACGCGGATTGGGTCTACTCAATCCTCAAGTTTTCTTATTCTTCAATCGCAAGTCCTAACAATCTTCAAATTTATCTTCGCTTCAAACCACAAGTCGAAGCAATCAAAATTGCCATGTCAAGGTATTTTGAGTTCGATCATTCCTGCTGGACATGAATCACCATGCCAACGCTCACGCAAAATGATCGTCCCAAATCTGACATGACGCATGTGCGAGGCTGGAGTTGCGCTCGCACAAGACAAGATCGTTGTCGTTGTGGTTATCACCGAACAATCAAGTCACTTCCCTTCTTCATTCCAAATGTATCTCCAACGTAGCATCCTTCAAAACAATAACTTCTAACACGATCATCATTCATCGAATCAGAGTACCCCCGAGTTATCGTACATCGATCTTTGATACGCCTCAATACCATCGATGATGTACATAACCTGACGATCTTCCTTTTGTAACAAATTCTAAGTCGTGCAACTTAATTTCCTCAATTCACATTGTCGCGTGCTAACTCTTCGTCGAGCAACATCAATTTCAATTCCTTAGTCATTCTCGTATCTCCAAACTAACATTTTCCATGCACGCTATCTTCCGATCGTGCTATCTTCGATCTCGTCCATGCGTATTTTACCTTAACTCAAGTTTTAATCCCTTCGACTAAATTCAAAATCGCATGCACGATCTTCTATGTTTCCTCGACCAAGACCTCTATTCGTTTTATCGTTCCGACTCTCTATTCGATCGTTTCGTAATTCGCACTACGCATTCTTAATTCGTCCGAACGATATCTCGTTTGAGACTATCGAAGTCAAAACCAACTAAGCGTTACTCGTTCTAAGGCCTTGCGCGATATCATCGCTTGCCGACATACTCGTTCTATCCGTAAATCCTTTAGTCTCGCTCGAACAATTTCTATAACGTCCATACACCACTCAGGGTTCGAGCCATTCGACTAGTCATCGACACTCGTTCTTTTCCATCTTCGAAGCTATCACATACACCACTCGGAGTCAAGTCATTCTACAAATCCTCAAAAGATTATTCGATTCCCAATCGTTGTGTTCAATCGCGCGTTCGTCCATTCCTCAAAGTCTAAGAACCATTTCTCGTGCTCGCTTTAGCGTTGGTCAAATAGCGTCTCTATCAACATACGTTCTAAGTCTCACTTATTCTCGTCCGAACGATAGTCGGTCTCGCTCTTAAACTCGTTCGCACCAGAAGATCTAGGTGCGCGATACTCCGCACAACTTAGCCAAAAGGCTGCGTACATATCCATCCCGTTCGAACTATACTTCGGTCTCGCGTACTCGTTCGCTATTGTCAGCGTAAGGTTATTCAAACACGTCTTACGTTTGTAACTATTAGCATCGGTTCCTTCCAACTAAAGTACGTCGTGGTTTGGCATAAAGGCCTTTGCCTATCGATCCCGCTCAACCGAGTACTTGTACGAGCTTTTGAAAATATTAGACTTATTGTATGGAACATCCCAAGGCACAACGAGAGGGAGCGTACACTTCTTTTGTTTCAAAATCGAGCTTTCAAGACTGAGAGAATCGAAGTGAAGTCCAAGGACGTAAAGCCGTGCTCTGATACCAATCTGTCATGCCCCGCTCCCGCAGGAGCGATCGTCCTCGCTAAGGCGTGATGCCGTACGGGCCTAGGTGCACCCGTGCAAGGCTATCGTCCAGAAATGCCGATTTGAGCTAGGCCATAGAGTCGTACAGAGTGTCCCCATTTGCGACGAAAAGTAAATGAACACAAATTGAAGCGAATTCAACTCTTTATTGATATTCAAGAAGTTTACAAGCGGCGCTAGGCCGATATTACAAATCGCTCAAGCTCTCTCTCTTTGAAACATAAAAGGCGTGCCAAGCGGCTTACAACATGGAATGATTCATGGCGATATTCCGATACATTATGTCCTGTATATGGTGCTCCAGCTCCTTGCAACGCTCCAAGGCTCCAGATATAGCTCCGTGTCTTAGCACGTTCGAGGGAAGTTCCGCACCCGAACGACGTCTCCTGCATCTTGCAAGTAGACTGTGGGGTTATCAGTACATTGTTATGCACTGGTGGGAAGGCTAGCTCGCCCACAATGCTATCATTACCAAACACGTTCTATTTACTTTCGTGCACCGTCTATCATTCATTGTCTTTCTAATCTTGCCTTAGGATCAGTTTCATGCATATTTCATAACCTATCTCATGTTGCCAATTTCAATGTGTTGCATGGAAATACATGCACGACTTACCCATATTTACCGTCTGGCCTTTCCTGTCCAAAGTTAATCAAGTTAGTCAACAATTCATAGGAAATAACTTGACGTGATTCATGTGAACTTTTATTGTCAAGGGCGTGTCCCTGCCTCGGGTCCTAGCACGTCATAGGCGTATTTTCTAACTCCTTTGCCGAAGTACTCTCGATTATCTGGTGTATTATATTCAAGCCTGTTCAGAAGGTACTTCATTTAGTTAACTTAGACTACTTTGATTTGAATACAAGGACTTGCACGTGGATTGCCACCAGCAAAGCCCACTTAATCTATATGCATCGGTCGCTGACATTACAAGCCAATTTGGACATGTCTTCCCCGTTGGTAATTTCTCACCTATCATGGCGTGCGGCTTGGTACACCCTGATAGTCTTTTGAAATACCCGGCCTTACGTCCCCTGGTGGCCAAGCCCGCACTCAGGCCTGTACGTAAGCCAAATTTTGATTTCCGTCCGGACCGGCACGTCCTTCACACTTTGACCGTGCCGCTGGAAATCCCTTATATCTCCCACCTCCCGTATACTAGTGGATTGTCCACGACCATTTCGTTTTCTTTTTGTTTGTCATTTTAACTTAACGGCTGTCTCCGAGCCGTAGGCTAACCCTTAGCCATAATGCGTTATCGACCAGGTTGGCGTCCGTGCAGCGCGGGTAGCGAGCCCCGTTGCACGTGCCTGTCATACCTGTCGCTAACCATTCCTTTCTTTCTTATCTTTTATTTATTCTTTCTTTTCTTTCTTTTTTTTACTTGTTTGTTCGTTCATTGATTCATTCACGTATTCATTCATTCATTCGTTGGTTCATTCATTCACTTATCCATTCATTCTTTCATTCACACATTATGCAACTCCCCGTGCGAGAGTCGCCTTGGCGACCCATCGGTCCTAAAATCTTTCAATGTTGCTATACTCTACTCGGAATGACTATGTTGATAGTCTTCCCGTTTCATTGTTGTAATCTATTCATTATTTCATTATCGAACGCATAGGGAACTTAAATGTAAGCTTGTGCCTTAGCACGAGCGTGGAGCGCGGTGGCGAGAGTTCTCACATTTCTATATTCCTTTTCCATATTCTATACAAGCATACAAGATGGGATTATTCCCTTATCTAGGTGCGTTGAGTCATTTGTTAGCATGCGCGGTGTTATCGCCTAGCGATTCTAGCAATAGTGTCCGTATTGTTATGTGTCTAGGCTAAGCAAAGACGGGTTCATCGGAGCCACCCACCTTAGCGATGTTCGCATCGGCCGAGCGATACTCCGAGCGCGCCTTTGAAAGTCTAAGTCTGGATTCATCTTGACGGGCCAATGTAAGCCTTGCATCGATTCTTCTTCAGGTCTATGCCAACTCTTCGGGTCGACGGCTCGTTTGAGTCGTTGCACTTGCCGTTTGAATCGACGTTTCGCTAGGGCGGAGCGGGTCATTACATCGTCCGCATCTGTCAGAGCTGGACGGCAACAACAAGGACAACAAGGGCAACACGAACAACTTGACCATGCTGGTCAGCAACAAAGGCCAGTACTCCTCAAGAGACCGTCCAAGAAGAGGTGATAGTGGAACCAAGAACTGGACCGCAGTATTCGGAGGTTCCAACACCACCAATAGTTCCACCTACCCCCGTGGAAGTAGACACACCAGCCCTTCTGGAGATCATAAGAGGGAAGGTGGCTACGCCACAACATCAGATATTGGTCCAGCAATGCATGCACACTCATCTACAAGAGCAGAATGTGCTGCTCAACCAAGGATTGCAAACGGCTTTGGAAAGAGGGGTGATGACCGATTCAGAAGCATCAAACAAATTTTGCAAGTACAACCCCCGTCGTTTCGAGGGCACGGAAGATGCCATTTCAGCATATGCATGCTTAAAGATATTGATGCTATTTTTACAGCAGCTAAGGTACCGGCAGAAGAACGTGTGGATCAAGTGAAGTTGTTACTTCAGGACCTCGCACGTGATTGGTGGGAATCAGAAGAAGTGGGCATTAGACGTCCTATAGCTTGGGATGATTTTACTGCAAGGTTCAAGACCAAGTACTATGGAGTTGTGGCACAGTTCGAACTATAACAGAAGTTTATCAACCTCAAGCAGGCCGGTATGACAGTGGATGCTTATGCAGCAGAGTTCTGCAGACTGAGTAGGTTTGCCCCGGAGATGGTAGCAACGGAGAGCCAGAGGGCTATGAGATTTCAGCAAGGGTTCCATCTTGAACTCTTGCAATTGATATAGGGGCATAACTACCAGACCTTTGATGAGGTGTTGACGGCAACCCGAAGGCATGAGATCACCATCCAAAGGATCACAGTAAGGACTGGCGGTCAGAAGAGATCTTACAATCAGATTGAAGGAGGAGGGGGAGTAGCGCTCCGAATAACAGCACCATCTCCTGGCATTCGCATTTACGATATGGCGAAGCGAGGGCCAGCACCATCAACAAGACAGCAGCAGCAGCAGAGGAAGAACCAACAACCCCCAGCGGGCTGCACCTATTATGGGAAGGCATGGCACACTAGAGGTGTGTGTCGGGCATTAAACGGACAGTGTTTGATATGTTGAAGTCCAGATCATCGGGTTTCCACCTGTCCCATGAATTCGAGGCCAGGAGGACCAGTGCAATAATTTCCTACTCTGCCAGCACCAGGGGCAGGCCAGTATCAAAGACCAGCGGTAGCAGTGAGGCCGTTGGTACAACGCTCGTTCATGTCACAAGCTCAGATGGACCGCCGATGCAGCAACAACAACAAATACCACCCCAGCATCACCAAGGCAGGGGCCAGCAGCAGCACCAGGCTAGGCCGCAGCATGGGAACCAACAAAGAGGCCGATGGAAGGCATTCAATCTATCTTTGGAAGAGGCATTGGCATCGGGAGATGTTATGGCAGGTAACATTCTCGTCGCCTCATATCTCGCAGTAGCATTGTTTGATTCAGGAGCATCACACTCATTTATATCTGCATAGTTTACGACACGACTAGGAATAGAATTCGAGGCATTACCAGGGTGGTTGAATATACTCACTGGTAATGGGCTCGTAGGAGTTAGTAGAGTTATTCTAGCGTGTAGAGTTGTAGTTTGCGGACGTTCCTTACCCGCCAGATTAATAGAATTTTCTGTTGGAAATTTCGACGTTATCTTAGGCGTGGACTGGCTGAAAGACAGTCATGCGACAATAGATTGTCATAGAGGGAGTGTATCTTTTAATATTCCAAGCATGGAGCGATTTACCTTAGTCAGATCAGTGGCAACTCAACAAGTAGAAGGAGTAGTGACGGCAATGGAAGAAGTTCAAGTTCCGAAGGTAGTGGAAGAGTTTCTAGATGTATTTTCCGAAGAACTTCCAGGTCTACCCCCGGTTAGGGATATTGAGTTGGATCGATTCTAGTAACGTCCGTCCAAATCGATTTGATCGATGCCGCAAGGTGTTATCGTTTTACCAAGCTTAGCGATCGAGTCAGATGGCCATCTAAGTTCCCGGCCGATCCGACTCGGCGCAAGCATATTATGAAGTCCGTCGCCTATCGAAAGCGGGGCGTTACATGTGCTGGTACGGACCATCGGGTCGAGCCTGATGCGGTGAGATATAAGTGTAACGCCCTAGAACCAGAATACTGGAGAGCGGGGGCGTACATAGCCAGCTACGTATATTGAAGTGCAACCCACCTCGCTACACGGTCACGGCTGTCTAGATACATGAGGGTTTAACTACAAGCCAACAGTCTCCTATGGTCATGGACAAGCCTATTATCTCAATCTCAAGCAAGCAGTAATAGTTACAAGATGTCAGAGCACCAAATATATAATAGCAAGGCGTCCCATACATTACATATTGGATGATCATGAAGCTAGTCGTACAAAATGTCAAGACTAGCAAGAGTTCAGTCGTACATGATCAATCCTAGGATCTGTCAATCATGTTACAGCCCGTAGGCAGACAGTAAATAAAGATATAATAAAAGCTAACACGTGCTCGTCGGCTAAACGCCTCAAAAGAATAATTTTTACAATAAAGTAGGAGGACAAAAAGAAACCCACTCGTTGCCAGGGTTACGTCTGGTGTTCACCATCTGGCTGGAAGACAGGTGGATCCTCTGGTACTGCTCCGATATCTGGCCACACAAAACCAGCTGGGTCAAACCCCAGAAAGAGCAAGTGCCACAAAGGAGGCTTCACTTAGGGACTAAAACCAGCATATCACAACAGAATATTAAAGATAATAAATAAAGTATTGATAATAATAGAGATAACAACAGTAAACTGAGTACGAGGAAACCATTCAAGTAGCCAGGTCACAACCCTTAAACCAAACAAGGACCGGGGTTGCAGCCCTTCACCTGAATAGAAACCCGTCTCAAATACTATTGGTACAGTGAAGACAATAAACGAAGAGAGGACACAGAACTGCTCCGGGAGCCAGGTTACAACCCTTAAACCAAACAAGGACCGGGGTTGTAACCCTTTGCCTGAACAGAACTGGACCCCCGATCTTTATTGCTAAGGCCAGTATAAATAATCATGGTATTAAGGTAAGGTAAAACATGACGAGCATGGCATGGGGTTGCAATAAGACAATAAACGAAGGGAGGACACAGAACTGCTCCGGGAGCTAGGTTACAACCCTTAAACCAAACAAGAACCGGGGTTGTAACCCTTCGCCTGAACAGAACTGGACCCCCGATCGTTATTGTTAAGGCAAGCATCAATATTCATGTCATATCACCATCTTGCACAGGATCAGGATAAGACTAAGCTGGAATAAACTCCATCCAATCAATCACGGCCAATCAAGAGTACGGCTTGATACTTTTAACTAACTAGGGTTATCACAGGCCTAGCTATTAGCAAGTTGCAATGAGATTATTCCAACAGCCACAAGCCCTGCAGACCATCCGATTATCCGGGTCGAATGTCCATTTATGAAGAATGCAATACGTGACTGTGTGCTGGAAATGAGCCCTACTCTTCGGTAGGCTACAAATCTACTTAATGCGTCCAGATAACGGGATTGCCTGTAGCTGAGAATCTCTTCATGTCTACTGAATTATTCTAGTTTATTAGCCTTAGTCAATTACTGTAGGTATCCCTGACCGTGGTACTCAGGGATCCCTATCCTAGATATGATGCAAGACAGTACTGGTTTATTTTGTACAAACACAATCACCCATGGTGTCTAGGCCATTCAATTCTGTCACGACATGCTAGCCGTCACAACCGCATTCGAGATATATATCATGTCAAAAGTGCACCACGACGGGTCACCATTATGTCATAGAATATTTGTAAAATTAACATTTAACCTGGTATAAACGTATATGCAATAACTAAATATAAACAGGGTGCAAGAGTTGTGGAAGAATCATGCGGCTCAGGGAAGACGGGGAATAACTTCCACATACGAACTCAAAATGAGGTGCTCCAGAGATATTCGGAAAGGCAAGCAAAGATCTAAAACTTTCATGTTTTAAGTTTTTCGAAATTCTGGCTAGAAAATAGCTAAACTTGGCAAAAATAGTCATTCTATGCACTTTTTATGCCAAAAATTCAATTTTGCGCAAAATACGTAAAAGGGGAGGGTTCCAGCATAAAATTTCACATTCTGGGTACCATCCAGCATAAAATATGCAATTTCAGGGTTCCCTGCATAAAATCTTACATTCTGGATGATATCCAGCATAAAATACGCAATTCCAGGGTCCCTAGCGTAAAATCTTACATTCTGGATGATAACCAGCGTAAAATACGCAATTCCAGGGTCCCTAGCGTAAAATCTTACATTCTGGATGATATCCAACGTAAAATACGCAATTCCAGGATCCCTAGCGTAAAATCTTACATTCTGGATGATAACCAGCGTAAAATACGCAATTTTAGGGTCCCTAGCGTAAAATCTTACATTCTGGATGATATCCAGCGTAAAATACGCAATTCCAGGATCTCTAGCGTAAAATCTTACATTCTGGATGATATCCAGCGTAAAATACGCAATTCCAGGGTCCCTAGCATAAAATCTTTCTCAGCCGACATGAAAAATCCAGAAAACTTGTTTTGGCCATAAAAACTTCATTTTAACTCGCAATGAGGTGAATCAAAAACCAAATTCATACGAAATTTCGTGCTCTTGCTCATGGAACTATTAGTTTTCGAAAATAACAAGTTTTAGTAGATCAAAACCAAGAAAACTCCATGAACTAAAAGTTATAAAGTAGATCTAGAAGAATCTATCCATCAAAATTAAAAACTCCAAGTTCTAAAGAGGCTTATAATCATATAAAGAAGAGAATAGAACAATAAAACTTGAGATCCATCATGAAACAAAATTGCACTTGCCTAGGGCTCTTGGGTGTAGGTGGAGAGTAATGGTGAGGAAGAAGAATAGTGAATGAGGAGAGAGAAAGAGTTGGGCTAATAAATGGGGATGATGGTGGTAGGTAAGGGTTCTTTCCCTTGGTTCATGTTGAACCAATAAGTAACCCAAGCCGAACCAAGCCAACCCAAACAAGCCGAACCAAGCCAGGAGTCAAGCAATACGAGTCAGATTACGTACACGTATTCCAAAATACGTAATACGAACAATAGGCATTACAACTCTCCCCACCTTAAAAGAATTCCGTCCTCGGAATTAATCAAGAGGCTAGAGATACAAGGATAAGCTATACTAATCACAGACAAGCTATACTAGTCAAGCAATCAAGCAATTATTTATGTAAGCGAGGAATCAAAGGCATGAGGCATAAGAAAGATATTATACCTCACGAGTCAAACAGGTCGGAATATCGCGATCGGATATCATCCTCACGCTCCCACGTTGACTCACCCAAAGAGTGATGACCCCAAGCAACTCGGACTAACTTGATAGTCTTGTTCTTGAGTATCTTCTCTCTTCGGTCCAATATGGATACGGGCCTCTCCTCATACGAAAGGTTGGTACCCACAACCAATTCCGAATGATCCAAGATGTGGCTCGGGTCCAGAATATACCGTCGCAGTTGGGATACATGGAACACGTCGTACACCTCACTCAGAGACGGCGGAAGAGCGAGACGATAGGACATATCTCCTACTCACTCCAGAATATCGAACGGTCCTATATACCTAGGACTAAGCTCTCCCCGTACGCCGAAACGAATGACGCCACGGTTAGGCGAGATCCTCAGGAATACATGGTCGTCGACAGAAAATTCAAGGGGACGCCGATGAGAATCGATCTAATGGCGCTGTCGATCTTGTGCAACGCGAAGATTATCTCTAACTCTCCTGACCACCTCAACTGTCTGAGTGATCAACTCAGGACCAAGCATCTGCCTTTCTCCAACATCGTCTCATGCTAGTGGGGATCTGCACTTCCTACCATACAGTGCCTCGAACGGTGCCATCTGGATGCTAGCTTGGAAACTGTTGTTGTACGAGAACTCCACCAGGTGCAGGTGATCTTCCCACGAACCGCCGAAGTCGAGTGTACAAGATCTCAACATATCTTCGAGAGTCTGGATCGTGCGTTTTGACTGGCCATCTGTCTGCGGGTGATATGCTGAGTTGAACTGGAGGTGAGTTCCCAAACTCTCTTGCAGACTACGCCAAAAGTGCGACGTAAATCTCGAATCTCTATCCGAGGTGATACTGACTGGTACTCTATGCAATCTGACAATCTGCCGGAGATACATCTCCGCTAGCTGGGCCGTCGACTGACCAACTTTGAACGGAAGAAAGTGAGCCACCTTCGTGAGCCTGTCAACTATCACCCAGATAGCATCTCTACCAGCTGGGGATCTAGGTAATCCAGTCACAAAATCTATGGTTATATGCTCCCACTTCCATTCTGGAATTAGCAAGGGCTGAAGTAGTCCAGCTGGCCTCTGATGTTCAGCTTTAACCTGTTGGCAAACCAAACACCGAGCGATAAACCGAGCTATCTCCCTCTTCATGCCATTCCACCAAAAGTGCTGACAGATATCTCGGTACATCTTCGTGCCACCGGGATGAATCGAATACTGAGAACTGTGAGCTTCGGTCATGACTTCCTGTCTGATATCTCCACTGGGTACACAAAGGCGCTTACCATGTCGAAGTGTACCGTCCTCATGAATACATAATTTTGGTCTTCGCCCTGCTACACATTCTGTCCTAAGCCGCTGAAGCTTAGAATCGGAGGACTGAGCTATCTTGATTCTCTCAACTATACTGGACTGAACTTGCATGCTGGCCATCAATGCCACGCTGGTAGGAAGGACAACTTCTATACCCATCTTCTGAAGATCTGCTAAGAATTCTGGTTGCGCTGTCAGAAATTAAACTCCAGCTCTCCTGCTCAATGCATCTGCAACAACGTTGGCCTTCCCAGGATGGTACTACAGGTTGACATCATAATCCACAAGCAGCTCTAGCCATCTCTTCTGACGCATTTTAAGATCCTTCTGAGTGAACACATACTTCAGGCTCTTGTGATCGGTAAAAATCTCTACCCTATCTCCATACAAGTAGTGTCTCCAAAGCTTTAGCGCAAACACCAAGGCTGCCAGCTCCAAGTCGTGGGTTGGATAATTCCTCTCATGATCACGAAGTTGTCGTGACGCATAAGCTATTATCTTCCCATGTTGCATCAAAACACATCCTAAACCTCGGCCTGAAGCATCACAATACACTGAGAATCCTCCGGCCCCATCTGGAAGTGTGAGAATGGGTGCCGTCATCAAGCCTCGCTTCAACTTCTCAAAAAAATCCTGACATTCTGATGTCCAAGCAAACTGCATATCCTTGCGGGTTAACTGCGTCAGTGGTGCTGAAATTCGAGCAAAGTCCGAAACAAATCACCGGTAGTAGCCGGCCAATCCAAGAAAACTGCGAACTTCTGCAACTGTGCTGGACACTGGCCACGTTTCGATAGCCACGATCTTCTGGGGATCCACTTCTACTCCTCCTCTGGTGATGATATGACCTAAGTACGAAATGCGATCGAGCCAGAACTCGCATTTACTGAACTTGGCATACAACTGGTGCTCTCAGAGAATCTGGAGGACAACTCTGAGATGCTGCTCATGCTTCGCTTCACTCTTGCTATAGACCAGGATGTCGTCTATGAACACAATCACGAACTGATCCAAATAAGCATGAAGATGCGATTCATGAGGTCCATGAATACAGCCGACGCATTGGTTGCTCCAAAAGGCATAACAAGGAACTCCCAATGTCCATATCTAGATCTGAATGCCGTCTTCGGGATGTCATGCTCTCTGACTCTGATCTGGTGGTACCCTGACCGCAAATCTATCTTCGAGAATACTGCTGCTCCTCTGAGTTGATCAAACAAGTCATCTATCCTTGGGAGAGGATATCTGTTCTTGATTGTTACTGAGTTCAAGGTATGATAGTCAACACATAATCTGGACGTACCATCCTGTGAGCACCCTGAATTTTGGGTTAATTTTTATTTATTTATTTATTTATTTTATTTTCTGATTGATTTGATTTCGATAAATAATTTATTCTGTTATTTTTCCTTAAGTGTGCTTTTCCGTGCCTTTGATATTTGGAGTGTCAGGGATGTTCAACTCTGGAAATCTTCTTCACGAGTTTTGGAGTGGATATGATTACCTTCATGATGGTATATAGTGTCCCACTCAGACTTGTTTTCTTGTGCTCTTTTTGCTTCGCAGAACTTCGGATCAAATTAGACCATTTGTTTATTAATTAATTTCCCACTCTTTTCCTTGATCATTATTAGCACGTTACCGTGACTTTTAATTTGGGAGCGCAAGACCAGTCAGTTTCTTGAAACCAACTCCTCATTGATGATCTACTCGAGACGCTCGTCATCTATGACCTTTGTGTCCCACTCAGACACGCCATTTTGTGCTCCATTTGCTTCGCACAACTTTCCTGACACGTGACCCGATTTTATTTCACCCCACGGCGTCACATTCATTTTCCAACTTGATTTGTGGGTTCCCTGTCGACCAAAACCTGTCAGTCCCAATTATGGACATGGCCCACATTGAGCCTACTACCCGTCCGACACTTGTGTCACATTTATTGGAATCTCCATGTGCTACTTATTTACCCATGATCATCGATACCTAATTTTAATTTGATTTTTGTACAATGTCCGGTTTTGACCCAATCCGGTTCCACCGAGTCCAGCCCAGCTCCATGTTACCCTCCATCAGGACGCCCTCATTTTTCTGTGTCCAAAAGTAATATTCAATACCTGCTTTTCTACTTCAAGTATTGAGTGTGTACCCATTGATTTAAATCCCTCAATAAATCAAATCCCTATTTTATTTCCACCCTTGATTTCACTCCTAACCAATCCTAGCCATCTATTCCCACATGACAACTTTTTCCCCACACAAACTCCTCACAGCCAACATAGGCCGGCCCTAACTCCCAAGCTTCATTTTTTTCATCTCTCTCTCTCTCCTTCATTAATTATCATCTCCTTTCTCTCTCTCTTCTTTCTAATATTCTTCAACACAACAAAAACCACTACAACAACAGCAACAAACCAACGACAACTCCACCAGCTCACCATGCAACCCGACCCCCCCTGGCCGGAGCTCCGACCACTCCTGGTCGAGCTCGACCGTCGGCCTCCACCACACAATCTCCTCCTTTCCTCCTCCTCCATCTCCTTCTTTCTTAAACCGCACCACCACCACCATCATCATCCGATCACTCCACCCAAGCTACCACCGCCACTGGCCACGGGCCACCGCCCCCACGTCGCCATGGCTAGGCTGGCCGTCCCCGCCGCCGCCGTCGCCGGCGTAGACTGGACCGTACGAGCCCGGCCAGCACAGCGGTAGCAGCACGGCGTTGGCTGCGCGTGCGCTGGCTGCGTGGCCGCCGCCGGCCGTCGCCGGCCGTCGCGCCACCGTGGGCACCCCCCTCTGTCCGACAAACTCCAACAAGATTTTCCCTGACGGCCACCGTCCTCCGGGATGCGCCGTCGAGGCGATTCGTGCGTTTTGCACGACGTCCCGTCGTGACGAACTCGGGAACGAGGTTGGAATCGCGTTCCGTCGCAGCAACTTTGTGCATGTTTTTTCGGAAATTTGACCGTTGGATCGGCGATTTCTTTGTTCCGTCACAATCTCGGTATATCCACCTTCACTCTTGTCAATTTTCGTCCGTTAATTTTATCGTTTGATACATCAAAACCGGCCACCAAGTTGACCGTTTAAATTGTACTAAATTTGGACAGTTTCGCAGGGCCAACTTCGTCAGCTTGTATCTCCTCCACCGCAGCTCCATTTTGCATGCTACCAGTTCCTGTAT
This sequence comes from Iris pallida, assembly GCA_029216955.1. Classification (NCBI taxonomy): domain Eukaryota; kingdom Viridiplantae; phylum Streptophyta; class Magnoliopsida; order Asparagales; family Iridaceae; genus Iris; species Iris pallida. The sequence goes on from JANAVB010034019.1 coordinate 7,566,098, forward strand.
GAAGCTGGTATGACTATCTTACTATCCCTCCAGTTTCGTTTTATTGTGAGCTTGTTTGATTGGTTGAATTCGACGCCAAATTTGGCCGTTCGAATTCGTAATTTCTAACTTGTAGAATTCCATTTTTGAACACGGGACTCCAGATTTCATTTCTGACACCACCATTAGACTTGTGGCGTCGTTCTGGCATATTTTCATATAAAATTTGTTAGATTTGGAGAACGTGGGCCCTGACACGTTTTTCGGTGCAAAGTGGGTTCCACATTCTGGGTCAACGGGACTTTTTGACGCCGGCTCATCGGAATCCAATTTCGGATATACCGTTGAGTTCGTATCGTCATTCTGGACTCGTTGACATATAATTTGCTTGGTTTTGGTGGACATTGGATCGGACATGCATTTCGGTGCAAGTCGGATACCAATATCCAGGTCAACGGGTCATTTTGAGATCGGCTCATCGGAATCCAATTTCGGAGATACCGTTGAGTTCGTATCATCATTCTGGACTCGTTAACAGGTAGTTTGATGAGTTTTGAGAACATTGGCTCCGGTACGCATTTCCGTGCAAACCGGAATTCTAAGTTCTGGTCAACGGACGAAATTGAGATCGGGTCAACGGAATCCAATTCTGGAGATACCGTTGGGTTCGTATCGTCATTCTGGTTTCGTGGACATATAATTTGTTATATTTTATAGACTTGTTTTTTTGCACGTTTTTCGGTGCAAAACGGCTCCAACACGGATACCGTTTTGACCCGAAATTACCTTTTTGCCCTTGTGTCCAAATTAGACCGTTGGATAGGCTATCCTAGCTAATTTGACCATTCTGGACACGTTGGCGATGTTTATTTCATCGTCCGACAATGTTTGTTGATAATTTCTCTGAGTTTAACCTTTTTATAATTTATTAATAATTAATTCTTATAATGTTCGTATTTCGGGATTAGTACAACAAAACTGAGCTCAGTCAATTCCAGTGATCTCATATTGCTGAAATTGACAAGATGGACATGTGGATCACTATAATAAGATTATCAATTTTACCGATAATCTTCTTATCTCGATTTGCGTGACGTAAGTTTCGACGTACAAATAACGAAGTATACTTTATATTAGACTAGAATTGACCCTGTTTGACCAGAGTTGACCAGTTGACCTAAAGTCAACTGTAAGTCAACACTTGACCTAGTTTGACTACATTATTGACCGGAGTTGACCTAGAGTTATTTTGACTTAGAAGAACCTAGGATAAAATAGACTGTTTGTAGAGTTTTATTTATTATAACTTGAACACCTTGTAACCTGTGTTGCTTTAAATAGGACTCTGTGGCTTCAGTTGGACCTCCTATACTTATCAGCTGTTCAGGTTATCAGGCGAGTACATTCTCTGATCATTTCATATCCTGCTTAGAATTATTTCCTGCATTAAATTACTTTACTTGTACTGTCACGTTGGTCACACGGATTGGTACTATACGTATCCCTTCTTGAGATGTTATCCTTATGGAGCATCGGGTACTACATGTTCTGTGCGTTTCACTTACATGACGTATCACTATGCTTCACAGGTTCTTTGATCACTTGTGACATATACTCTTATGATCACAGAGTCTTCTAGAATCCCCATTTTTGGGACTACTATGTACCACCCTTCGGGGGCTTACCACCCTTCGGGGGCTGTTACATAGAATCATAACATAACCTGTTTGGATCCTTGTGTACTGATTGGGGGTACGGGGGAGTAGAAATAGACATGTGAATACTATCCAAGTAGTGTAGTATCAGAATCTCTTCCATAGTGTAGCATCAGAATCTCCTATGCCATTTACATGTCTATATTGTACTCTGACTCACTAGCCACTGTTAGTCTCTATCTATAGTAGATATTTCTATTACAGCTTTCTCTCTCTGTTTACATACTGCATTTCTTTCAGTACCTGTATCTTACTTTACTGCATGATTATATTTTCTAACCTGCTATGAACTGTTGAGATGTAATGTGCTCGCTCCTGTCCTGACTGGACCTGTTGATAAATTTTACAGATAACATGGAGGTTGCCTGCTAGCCTAGAGGAGACACAGTAGAGGTTGTATAGGTAGCTAGGGTTTTGCTCAGTTTAATTTCAGTTGTCTTGAGTTGTATTATGGATTTCTGTATTTGAGTTTTGAGATGTATTTCTGGGTTGTGTATCTTAGACACTTAGACTTCTATCTGTTGTATTTATTTTGGATTTCATGTTTCATCTATCTTCCATTATGCTCTACCCTAGATGTGATTGAGTTTACATTCTGCTATGTCACCCCCATTCGGGGAGTATAAACTGCTTAGCATTATATGTTAGATGTTGTGACCTAGGACAGCGTTCTACCACCGACACTGCGGCGTAGGCTGGACGTTGTTACGTTCTCGTATCCCAACAGTGGGTGCGGGTCGTGACACATCCTTCTTTTTCACAAGAAGTATCGGGGCTCCCCAAGGTGATCCACTAGCACGAATGAATCACTTGGTCCTGAGTTCTTCAATCATTTTGTACAATATCTCCAATTCTGACGGCGCCATCCTGTAGACTCTCTCTGACACAGGTGCGGTCCCGGGGATCAAGTCTATGGTGAACTCGATCTCTCGCTCTGGCGGTATTCCTGGAAGCTCTTCTGGGAAAATATCTGGAAACTCCTCGACGATCCGGGACAACTGCACTGCTGCTACTGCCATCTGCAATACGGGAGGAGAAGGTTCAACTTCGCCTCGGGAGAAGGAAAACTCCGGCTCGTCTGGGATGCTAAAAGCAACCCTGCCAATATGGCAATCTATCCTGGCATACTGGTCCCTCAACCAATCCATCCCTAAGACCACATCATAATCGGCCATCGAGAATTCTATTAACCTAGCGGGAAACTCTCTACCGCTAACTACGACCCGACACGAAGAAAACACTCTATCTACTCCCACAAGACCGTTACCAGTAAGTATATTGAGCCTTACTGATAATGACTCGGGTTCCAGTCCTATCCGTGTCGTGAATCGTGCAGACATAAATGAATGCGAGGCACCAGAATCAAATAATACTGAAGCTGGAAAGGTGTTGACGAGAATAGTACCTGCCACTACCTCTCCTGGTGCTATTCCTTCCTCTCCCATGGTCAAGGCCAGCACTTGACCATGCCCTCTGGGTACGGGTCCCCTCTGCTGAAAATTCCTCTGCCTGCTCTGGATTAGGGCTTGGGCTTGGGCATACTGCTGCGGTCTCTGCTGCTGGAATGCCTGGGCCTGCGTCGGCAATGGCCTCGGAAACGGGTACTGCAGCTACTGCTGCTGCTGCTGCTGCTGGACTGGTGCGGGTCCTCTAACTGAAGGACTAGAGAAGGCCGATGAACTCCCCCTGTTCGGGCAGTTCCCAACCCTGTGGTCCGGGGCACCACAAACCAAGCACAAACCCTGTGCTCTGCGACACTCTGATACCACATGCCCTGGCTTCCCGCAGTGTGAACATCCCACTGCGGAAGACTGCTTCTGCTTCTGCTGCAGAGGGTACGTCGGGATGGAATGCTGAACCGACGTCACTGAGGCCGCCCGCCTCGGAGCTCCAACAGTCAAAGCTCTAGCTGCCGGGGCTGGTGCTGATGACTGATTCATCTGGCCGTGAGATCGCTTTCGACCTCCGGTCCTGTCCACAATCCTCTGGGAGGTATACTCATGCCTCCGAGCTGCCCTTAGTACTGCATCAAAGGTCTGATGCTCAAACTGCTCCACTGCTAACAAAATCTCTAGGTGGAGCCCCTGCTGGAACGTTGGGCTCTATCGAACTCGGTTGCTACCAAGGTGGGAGCAAACCGACTAAGTCTCAAAAACTCGGCCACATATCCATCGACCGTCTTGCCCATCTGCTTCAGATTGGTGAACCTCGTCTGTAGATCGTACCGAGCTACAACATCAAAATACTTGGTCTAGAATCTCTCCCTGAATATTGCCCATGAAATAGGGGCCACTAATCCATCGGCCTGCGCTGCCCACCAGCTGCGGGCAAGATCTAGTAACTACAGGCGCACTACGACCACCTTCTCTGCTTCTGGGGTCCTGGCTGCTTCTTGAATCACCTCTGTGTCCTGAAGACATGCATCTGCAGCGATCGCATCTTCACTGCCGTCGAAGAAGGGAGGGTTCAAGCGCTTGAAGCTGTTGGCCGCGCTGTTACCCTGATGACCTCCTCTGGTCAAAGCGTCTGCCACCGCCTGGTGCAAGGCATCTCCTCGACGATCCTGGGAGGCTAATAGTGACCTGATGAGACCCATCAAAGTGCCATCATCAGGCTCTGCAGGCTGGATGGGCTGAACTAGTGGCTCTCCTCCAGTAGGCATGACTCTGGAGGCTACTCCTGAATGTTGGACTTGATCTCCGGGTTGCTGCTGGTCCACAGGAGGTGCTTCGCCTTGCTGATCGGCATGTCCGGGAACAATGTCGCTGAAGAAGATGACATAGGAAACAATAAGGGAGGACCAAGACAGATCAACGATACAAGCATGTGATCAGGTCGAGAATCTCAGGGATTAAAAGATACGGACAGAGATCGAGGGCGGGTGCTGATTGAGACATCTATTCGGTAAACCCTCATATATCTTGATTTACAAGACCTGTATGGGCCACCACTAAAACCATGTAACGCCCCAGAACCAGAATACTGGAGAGCGGAGGCGTACATAGCCAGCTACGTATATTGAAGTGCAATCCACCTCGCTACACGGTCACGGCTGTCTAGATACATGAGGGTTTAACTACAAGCCAACAGTCTCCTATGGTCATGGACAAGCCTATTGTCTCAATCTCAAGCAAGCAGTAATAGTTACAAGATGTCAGAGCACCAAATATATAATAGCAAGGCGTCCCATATATTACATATTGGATGATCATGAAGCTAGTCGTACAAAATGTCAAGACTAGCAAGAGTTCAGTCGTACATGATCAACCCTAGGATCTGTCAATCATGTTACAGCCCGTAGGCAGACAGTAAATAAAGATACAATACGAGCTAACACGTGCTCGTCGCCTAAACGCCTCAAAAGAATAATTTTTACAATAAAGTGGGAGGACAAAAAGCAACCCACTCATTGTCAGGGTTACGCCTGGTGTTCACCATCTGGCTGGAAGACAGGTGGATCATCTGGTACTGCTCCGATATCTGGCCACACAAAACCAGCTGGGTCAAACCCCAGAAAGAGTAAGTGCCACAAAGGAGGCTTCACTTAGGGACTAAAACCAGCATATCACAACAGAATATTAAAGATAATAAATAAAGTACTGATAATAATAGAGATAACAACAGTAAACTGAGTACGAAGAAACCATTCAAGTAGCCAGGTCACAACCCTTAAACCAAACAAGGACCGGGGTTGCAGCCCTTCACCTGAATAGAAACCCGTCTCAAATACTATTGGTACAGTGAAGACAATAAACGAAGAGAGGACACAGAACTACTCCGGGAGCCAGGTTACAACCCTTAAATCAAACAAAGATCGGGGTTGTAACCCTTCGCCTGAACAGAACTGGACCCCCGATCTTTATTGCTAAGGCCAATATAAATAATCATGGTATTAAGGTAAGGTAAAACATGACGAGCATGGCATGGGATTGCAATAAGACAATAAACGAAGGGAGAACACAGAACTGCTCCGGGAGCCAGGTTACGACCCTTAAACCAAACAAGGACCGGGATTGTAACCATTCGCTTGAACAGAACTGGACCCCCGATCGTTATTGTTAAGGCAGACATCAATATTGATGTCATGTCACCATCTTGTACAGGATCAGGATAAGATTAAGCTGGAATAAACTCCATCCAATCAATCACGGCCAATCAAGAGTACGGCTTGATACTTTTAACTAACTAGGGTTATCACAGGCCTAGCTATTAGCAAGATGCAATGAGATTATCCCAACAGCCACAAGCCCTGCAGACCATCCGATTATCCGGGTCAAATGTCCGTTTATGAAGAATGCAACACGTGACTGTGTGCTGGAAATGAGCCCTACTCTTCGGTAGGCTACAAGTCCACTTAATGCGTCCAGATAACAGGATTTCCTGTAGCTGGGAATCTCTTCATGTCTACTGAATTATTCTAGTTTATTAGCCTTAGTCAATTACTGTAGGTATTCCTGACCGTGGTACTCAGGGATCCCTATCCTAGACATGATGCAAGACGGTACTGGTTTATTTTGTACAAACACAATCACCCACGGTGTCCAGGCCATTCAATTCTGTCACGACATGCTAGCCATCACAACCGCATTCGAGATATATATCATGTCAAATTCACTGTCAAGAGTGTGCCATGACGGATCACCATTATGTCATGGAACATTTTTAAAATTAACATTTAATCTGGTATAAACGTATATGCAATAACTAAATATAAACATGGTGCAAGAGTTGTGGAAGAATCATGCGGCTCAGGGAAGACGGTGCATAACTTCCACATACGAACTCAAAATGAGGTGCTCCAGAGATATTCGGAAAGGCAAGACAAAGATCTAAAACTTTCATGTTTTAAGTTTTTCGAAATTCTGGCTAGAAAATAGCTAAACTTGGCAAAAACAGTCATTCTGTGCACTTTTTATGCCAAAAATTCAATTCTGCACAAAATACGTAAAAAGGGAGGGTTCCAGCATAAAATTTCACATTCTGGGTACCATTCAGCGTAAAATACACAATTTCAGGGTTCCCTACGTAAAATTTTATATTCTGGATGATATCCAGCGTAAAATATGCAATTCCAGGGTCCCTAGCGTAAAATCTTACATTCTGGATGATATCCAGCGTAAAATACGCAATTCCAGGGTCCCTAGCGTAAAATCTTACATTCTGGATGATATCCAGCGTAAAATACGCAATTCCAGGGTCCCTAGCGTAAAATCTTACTCAGCCGACATGAAAAATCCAGAAAACTTGTTTTGGCCATAAAGACTTCATTTTAACTCGAAATGAGGTGAATCAAAAACCAAATTCACACGAAATTTCGTGCTTTTGCTCATGGAACTATTAGTTTTCAAAAATAACAAGTTTTAGTAGATCAAAACCAAGAAAACTCAATGAACTAAAAGTTATAAAGTAGATCTAGAAGAATCTATCCATCAAAATTAAAAACTCCAAGTTCTAAAGAGGCTTATAATCATGTAAAGAAGAGAATGGAACAATAAAACTTGAGATCCATCATGAATCAAAATTGCACTTGCCTAGGGCTCTTGGGTGTAGGTGGAGAGTAATGGTGAGGAAGAAGAAGAGTGAATGAGGAGAGAGAAAGAGTTGGACTAATAAATGGGGATGGTGGTGGTAGGTAAGGGTTCTCCCCCTTGGTTCATGATGAACCAATAAGTAACCCAAGCCGAACCAAGCCAACCCAAACAAGCCGAACCAAGCCAGGAGTCAAGCAATACGAGTCAGATTACGTACACGTATTCCAAAATACGTAATACGAACAATAGGCATTATAATAAGTATGGGTGCTGACCTTCGGACCGAGTTTGTAGGTATTCGAACCAGTAGTCTGTAACACAATTACCTGTTCCCAATCATGCACACATCATCTTCGTTTTCATTTTGTTGCTTTTTTTTTTTCTACAAGTATATATCTTGATTATCCGATCTTGTAGTGGTGTGGTTAATTTCCAAATAGCGCTCCACTCCATGTTATTATAAACCTTATTGTGTCTAATTGATCTTTTACTACTGTCAAGATATATGATAATTTCTACGCACTCCCACGCCAAAGTTGAATTTGCGCTACTTACACCTTGAGAGTGACGATATGAATAAAATCACGAAGGAAAATGGAGAAGATTGATGATGATCTTCTTCAAGCTATTGCCAATAGGGTTTGAAGAAACGCAAGTAGATTATTGTGGGTTCACATCAAGCTAGCATATACCGAACTAATCAAATTAATTGTGTCATTTCATTCTCTTCTATTGTGTACGTACGTAAAGTAGTAAGAATGAACGGTTGACAAGAATGGAAGTGGATTTTCAAATTTGACAAAGAGTAGACACATGCACTTGTACACTTTTGACACAACCATAGATGGTCGGAAAGTTTGCTCATACTCCCAAACCCAACAACTAAATCTTAGTCGTCGTCCTCGCGACCACCCATTTATTCAAATATTGGTGGTGAAACCTATGCAGCAAAGGAGTCTGGTCATCCAAGATTCTTTCGAACCCAAGAGGTGCTACTTCCTCCACTCCATTACTAAAATCGCGTGACCGATCGATGACACAATCTATGCACCACTTAAACCAAAATCAGTGATATATTACGAAAAGTCGTCGGAGTCATAGAAGGAGTTCTGTTGAGAACAGACCTAGTTAGGTCCGAATTCGGTCCGGAATATGTCACATTCTAACAGAACATATTAGACCTAGCGTGACCGAATTTGGTCAGGCTCGGTTTGTCGATGAAACAACACAGATGTGGGGTCCAGATTACCATCAAATGTTGTTGTGATCTAATTTAGACAAACATGATTAGTCCTGAACTATTTTAGAGATCTTCTATGACCTAAAATAATAGAATATCTATAGTGAAGGCACAAGATAAGCACAAGACGGGTGATCCAGGATGCGAGTCCACAAAATATCTAAGAAAAAATTCGTGCTTTGCTCTTAGAGCTCGAAGTTCGAGACAGTCGGAAGAGGTGATCTGTTCGGGGAGTCGTCTATCTCGTTCAGGAAGATCAGTACTACGTAGTTGGTTGAGTGATTTCATCGTAATATCTTTCTTTCTATCTTTCTTTCAGGAAGATCACTGTCTTACGTGTCGTATCACATTCGTGTCCATGCAACTGAGCTAGCCGGTCAAGCCTCTAAGGATGAGTTTCACATGTTTCGTCACCTTCCATGTTCCAGAAATTCATTCTGAACTTGCAATGCAACATGCAACTGGCACTGCACTAAAGGCCTAATTTAGCTGAGCTATTAAAGCGTCGACAGTCCGTTAACAAGAACACAAGACCAGGAGGGAAAGCTGTAAGCAGAAGCAAGAACCTCATGGGCTAATGGCGGACCTGCCGTTTCAACGCTTTTCTATATACAATATATATGTCAACTTACAGTACTGTAGTGATCAAGAACACTCAGACATTGTCACTCAAGCGCAAGGAAAAAATGAGCAGGTTTCTGTGTTGCTTCATTGTGGCCAGCTTCGCTCTTCTTCTTCTTCGCTCGAATATGGCTCTCGGTGCACCGATGATCCCGGCCTTGTTCGTGTTCGGGGACTCGTTGGTCGACGACGGAAACAACAACTACATGAGCTCCCTGGCGAAGGCTAACTACTACCCCTACGGGGTTGACTTCCCCGGAGGGCCTACCGGGAGGTTCTGTAACGGGAAGACTGTGGTCGATGCATTGTGTAAGTTACATAATCGATTGTGTCAATGAGCCCTAGCCCGTACAAATTGAACCGGCTCAATTAAGAACGAAAGTATGTTTTTGCACATTGTACTAGTTCGTTATCGCGACATTTTTTTTCTTTCCTTTTTTGGTCTGTTTTTTCAGGTGATCTTTTGGGGCTTCCTTATCTTCCACCATATACAGCACCGTACCTCAATGGCACAGGATTGCTTGGCGGAGTGAACTATGCTTCGGCAGCTGGAGGAATCCTTGACGAATCAGGACAATACCTTGTATGTTTTACTTGCTAATATATACGTTGCACGGACACGGGTAGGACATGACATAGTAAGGACGCAATGACACAGATAAGTACCAATTTCAGTATGTCATAGTGTATTTTTAATGTTCGTGATGTGTCGACACATGTTCGATACGTGTGGTCCAACACGATACAGTCCATACTTTTTGAAGTCTTTGTGCTCTCTAGTTTACTTGTTACTGCACTCTCTCTAATAAGGTTCGCAATATCGGTATCAGTATCAGTATCAGAATCGGTATTGGACCATTCCTATGAGTATCGGGATCGGCGGTATCATATCAATGGTTTCAGATCGGAGCATCTGATTTTTTGGTATTGGAAAACAAATAATTATTAACAAATTATTAACATTTTAGAAAATATATATTATACGTTTAGGCATAATTTTAAGTATTTTGAGTGTTGTTTCTTAGCAGTTTTGAAATTGAATAAAATAGTAGTCACCATTGCCGATTGGTTTATATACAATAGATAAATTTTCTTCTCTTGCATGTATTTTACAACCTTACTATGCTTTTACACCCTTGTTGATTTACTCTTTTCGTTCAATTTTCATTGTCGAATTGACCAAATGAGAGCAGTGCTGGGGAAGAACCTCGGCCAGCACTTGGCAAGAACGGTGGTGATGGTCGTCATCGGCAGCAATGACTATATCAACAACTACCTGCTGCCGTCCCTCTATTCGACCAGCCGCGACTACGACCCCGAGGAGTTTGCCAGCCTCCTCGTCGGCCGCTACACGAGGCAAGTGCTGGCGCTGCACGGCCTGGGGGCGAGGAAGTTCTTCTTGACGGGGGTGGGGCCCCTGGCCTGCATCCCGAACCAGCGGGCGAGCGGTCTGGCCCCGCCCGACCGCTGCGTCGACCAGGTCAACCGCATGGTTGGGTTCTTCAACCGGGCGCTGCGGTCGTCGGTGCAGCAGCTGAACGCAGACCACCCCGGGGCGGTGTTCGCGTATGGGAACACGTACGGGGCTCTCGGAGACGTGCTCAACAACCCAGGAATATATGGTACGTAAGTAAGATTGAACTGTCTAGTGTCCGTGCTGCTTTACATATGAGCTACAAGCGCTGGACCCCCAATTAATGTTGATCGATAACGAACATGAGTGAATACTGATGCGGAGGAGGGACTTGTAACTTTGCAGGGTTCACGGTGGTCGACCGCGGCTGCTGCGGGCTGGGGAGGAACCGGGGGCAGATCACATGCCTCCCGTACACCGTTCCGTGCGGCGACAGGGACCGGCACGTCTTCTGGGACGCATTCCACCTGACCCAGGCCGTTAACCTGATACTGGCGCGGAGGGCGTTCACGGGACCGCCATCCGACTGCGACCCGATCAACATGCAGCAGATGGCTCAACTCTAGCCGGAACATGTCTTCCTCCGATAGTTTGTTCATATCTATATATCGGCTGTATGCTCAGCTTGTCGACTGTTTGCGCAATTTACCAAATGTAAGTTTGGAACAATATTATTGCTAGGTGTTAAAGTGCATAATGGCAGTTGCACCCAAACTTGATCGAGTCGATGCTAGGAAGTCATGCTCAAGCACGTCTTCGACAATCGACGCTTAATAACAACCAGCCGACCCTGGAAGAGCCACATTGGTTTGGTCAGTCGACCCTGGAAAAATTTAATAAAGATTTATTAATGGATTTGTACATTGTATACTAGAAAATCATTCTATCATACTATCCACTTAAATTATCACATCTCATATGTCTATAAGACAATAAATAATAACTTATATATTGAAATACACAGTTAAAATTTGACTCAACATAGAATGATAAGATCGGATCACGAGTGACCAAATTCAATAATTCTCGACATACATTGCAAAAAAAGAGCTATGAAATGACCCATGACAGTTATTTGGTCTTGGAATCTCATGTTGAAGCCTAGACAATTGTTTCCAAAAAAAAAAAGCCTAGACAACAAAAAATATTGTGTCTTTTCTTGCTAGTTTTAGTATAGACATGGCAAGAACGATGTTGTTGAAAAAAAAAAAATGTTAGTCGTCATCTACCAAAAGCTAGCATTAGTCACCTTTAATAGCCACTCTCTTAGTGTAGGAGAAAGTTTAAGTACTTTTATTCATATCATCATCTTTGAGAAAGTATGGGATTAATGGGGATATAGTTGATGAGAAAGTATAAGCTCCACTTATGGTGCAAGTAGGGGACAGAACATTGCCACGAAGAATGTCGAAGAAGAATTGGCCAAGTGAAGCACTCAAGACCAACCAAATTACTGAAAGATTCACTAATTAAAGAGCTATGGAGACAGCCGAGGGTCTTGGAAGTGTCCTCCTCCTTTCTGTCCCTTCTTTTTATGGGCTCTATAATTAAGTTCACATATATTGTCATTGTGAAGTTACGTTTCATGCGTCGGTAGTTACGTTTCATGCAGTCGACCTGGTCAAGAAATTAACACGCAAATTCCATGTAATAAGAAGATTTAGACCCGTTTGGTACGATATAATCATAAACGCAATATAATCAAATAAAAAGATAATTTTTTTTTCATTTGATTACATTATAATTACGATTACGTTACAGTGCACCAAACAAGGCCCTAATCGATCATTGTAATGTGACAATGCTGATACATCACATTATTTGTTCAGCCTATATACTATGAGAAAAGTTTAGCTTCACTGTAATTTTTTTTTTCTTACGTATGTTTACTAACTAAAATTATTCATCTAGACTACTGTATTATAAGAAAAGTTCAGTTTTACCGTAAATTTTTTTGTCCAAATTAATATACTTTTGCATATGCTTACTAATTAAGTTTATTTATTAAAGTTAATAGGTGATAGCTAGGTAATTACATGAAATGTGTCTTTAAGGCATGTATAAAATGATACGATAATACTAATATAATAATAAGTACATCCGTCTTTTAGTCTTCATAAGTTCTTAATAAAGACTAGACTAATTACAACAACTTTTTTTTTAGTCTTCCTAATAATAATGAGTAACGGGACACATTTTTTTTACACACTCTCTTGTAGGATTTTCTTTGACAACTAATAATGTACTGTCACATCAGTGCAACTATGGAGTGCGTCAAAAAAAAGTGTTCTCATAGCATTATTCAATAATAATCTATGAAATACGTGCAGTGTACGTATATATTAGTACTATATGATATGAAAAGTTTTAAGGCTTCAACGAGGAAGTTTTTTTTTTTCCCAAATAAAGCCTTACCTAAGTTTACTAGTTAAAATAGTTCATTAAATTTAACATAATATTTGGATAATTACGTATGAAAACAGTAAAAAGTTAAGAGTGAATTGTTTGTTCTTCTCAATAATATAAAATACATAATATTAAAACATATATATATATATATATATATATATATATATATATATATATATATATATATATATATATATATATATTTTTTTTTTTTTTGAAGGAAAGGGTAATTTTATTGCCGAAATATGGCGAAACTGTACAAAGACTATATACAAATTATGAAGGCTCAGCCCTCCAAGCTCCGAATATCTGACTCAATGTTATTAATAATCCCACGAGTAGTAGTAGCTACTCCCTCGAATATGCGCCGGTTTCGTTCTTTCCATATATGCCAAACTGCTGACAATAGCCGAAGACGGCCTCTATTATAAGCATCTGGGCTACGCCTACCCAGTCCTCTGATCTCCTCCACAATTTCCCGGGTGCCTCTACCCTGACCACCGCTTAGACCAAGCTGATTCCGATATATATATATATATATATATATATATATATATATATATATATATATATATATATATATATATATATATATATATATATATAAGGTTAATTGGCAGAAGAGGCAATCATGCACACCTCATCTTCGTTTTCATTTTGTTGCTTTTTTCTACGACTATATATCTTGATTATCCGATCTTGTAGTGGTGTGGTTCATTTCCAAATAGCGCTCCACTCTATGTTATGATAAACCTTATTGTGTCTAATTGATCTTTTACTACTGTCAAGATATATGATAATTTCTACGCACTCCCACGCCAAAGTTGAATTTGCGCTACATACACCTTGAGAGTGACGATATGAATCAAATCACGAAGGAAAATGGAGAAGATTGATGACGATATTCTTTAAGCTATTGCCAGTAGGATTTGAAGAAACGCAAGTAGATTATTGTGGGTTCACATCAAGTTAGCATATACCGAACAAATCAAATTAATTGTGTCATTTCATTATCTCCTATGACCTACAATAATTAGGGGAGAGCATTCGGTTAATTCGGTTCCAACCGAAAAAACAAATTCGACTGAAAACTGAATAAGCAAAACCAAAACCGAATCGAATTTGTCCATAACCGAATTAAACTGAACCGAATTAAATTGGTTTGATTTTCGGTTTATTCGATTTATTTGCTTTTTTGGTTTATTTGCACCTTTTCTTTTGTTAATTAATATATATAGTAACTGAATATATATATATATATATATATATATATATATATATATATATATATATATATATATATATATATTGGAAAAATTAGGTTTTATTCATCATCTCAAACAAACTACAGTTTGCCAAAATGGATACATTCAAAATTTTAAACTGGAATATATTATATATATATATATATATATATATATATATATATATATATATATATATATATATAATTTTCTTATTCGGTTTTGGACCGAAATCGAAATCCAAAATCGAAACCGAAACCGAAACCGAATAAGAAAATTTAATATTTTCAAAACCGAACCGATTTTTTTTTAAACTGAACCAAATCTCTTATTCGGTTCGGTTTTCGGTCCTAAAACCGAATAATGCTCACCCCTAAAAATAATAGAAATTTTCAATATATATATATATATATATATATATATATATATATATATATATATATATATATATATATATATATATGAGTCCGAATCGGGAGTCCCCTGTAGTGCCCCGCTTTCGATAGGCGATGGACTTCGTAATATGCTTGCGACGAGTCAGATCGGTTAGGAACTTAGATGGTCATCTGACTCGATCGCTGAGCTTGGTAAACGACAACACCTTGCGGCATCACTCAAATCGATTTGGACGAATGTTACGAGAATCGATCTAACTAATGGAACGACTTCTATTAGAATAAGTTCTAGATGCAGCGGACTGCGTCTCGGCGAGTGAGCTCTATATAAGAGTCCCTTCGACAGGACCAAACTGCTGTATGGTTTTCTTGAAGCTTTTGCTGCTTGGTTTTGATGAAAGTACTTTTGCGTCGTTTTCTGAATACAATCTACAAATTTTGAAGTGAAGGAATAAAGAAGAAATTCTAACTAAGTGTTGGTGCCATTGCAGGAGCTCGCGTAACTAAAGCTTGAACGTTATGAAGCGTTTCGACGGTCGGCACGATCAAAGTACTTGGTGGGTGATTCGGCCCCTTCTTTTCTACTCTGTCCCGCAAACAAAATTTCTTTGCCTCGAACTCATTCAAATCGACGATGACAAGTTAAATGCATGCCAATCCACTAAGGTCAAAAACTCGGAAAAAACGTATCGATTTAGAGTAATCTACTCTGAAAATATAAGTTTCGCATCAAAACGAGAAAGTTTAAGGTTCTAGTAAAGAGATAGACTATTTCACGTGCTGCAAAATAATATGAAACGTCGATCGTGGCTTATGATGCCTCGGACAATTTGGTGCTTACGGGATGCTAAATCGGAAGTACGGCTTTGGGAAGAATGAATCGTTGCATGAGTTGGAAGAAATGATAATGCCGTTCAATACTGTCCATGCTATACAAATCTGTTTGCATATATTAAACTGTTCACGCATTTGCATGGTCATGGACAGCTTGTGCAGAAGTTTGATTTTCCTCGAATCGGTATCCGGGACATCGGTATCGAATCGACCTAGGGGGAATGAATAATCGTGCTTCAGCATTGATGCATTGCGGGACCGTCAGTCAGGCTTGCAACCTAGACTGAACGGGCCGAAATGCCGTTGAGATAATCCCAAGTGGTGGTAACACCAATGACCGCATATAGATAGAGCATGCTCACCTATTGTCTTATGCAGGTAGTAAATATTATATGTATTTTATGCAGGGACGAGCACGGCCGTGGTAAGAATTGTGATAAATTACTATGCTACAATGTATGCTTTACTACTTCAAAGATGGCTATCGATATGAACTGGATACATTTAGTTCTAAATAGAAAAAAAACTCTATAGCATGCCTTCCTTAACAATCAGAGTCGGTTTAGACGAGTGGGTTCGTTTCGTCCACTTAGCAATTGTGTTTTGTTAACCTCCTTCCCAACTCCCAAGGTGCTGCGGGAGCCCTAAACTGAAGCTGAAGTGCGGGGAGGCATTTTGAAGCTCTTTCTATTTTTGAAGTATTTTGAAGCCAATTCAATCAAAGGCTTATGTATAAAGGGACGAATGTATGGAACGAAAAGTGTTAGCTCAGGCAGCTTGTCGAGTATATTTCTTTTGTTTCAATCAATGTAGCCGTAACAGCATCCAATGTAATTACGACTTGCACTTCGTTGCAAGCTATGAATGAAAAGCATATTTTTATCTTCCTAAACTATATCTTATATTCTGATGTGATTTGTGAAGTTTCAACTTGGTGTTTCAATATAATAATCAACGTAACGTTCTTGCCTTGTACGAGTGCAATTCCAGACGTCTCGTACGGTATCACGCCCTAGCGAGGACGATCGATTTGGTATAATAACACCGAGGAAGAACGGTTTGTCGACTCGGGGCGTGACAAATTGGTATCAGAGCACAGTTATGTTTCCTCAAATTTTTGAAAGATGTTTCATTGTTGGAATGTTTGTTGCGATTGCTCGATTGAATGCTTATCGACATTCTGCGTAAAATAAAAGTTTCATACAGGTAAGCCCGTAGATATTTTGAAAAATACTAACGGATTTACTTTGTTTTGTAGGAATGACTAAGAAAAATAAAAATAATCCCGGCATAATAACCCAAACTGTGGATAGTACGTCGAGTTCAAAGAGTACTGGTGTAATGCCCCGCTCCGTACGGTGTATTATGCTGAGTCGTTGACTCGAAGAGTTGCGTTGGCCGAATAAAATATATCGATGCGAATCGATACGAGAGTTACGTTGTTCCGGGCAATGCATCGAACTAAGTCGATGCGAAGAGTTGCATTGTCCCAAAGAAATGCATCGAGTTGAATCGATGCGAAGCGCTGCATTACCCCGAAGGATAAGTGCGTTGAGTCGGCTCGAAGATTCTAAGAAATCAAATCGACCCAAGGTGCAAGGCCGAATCGATGCAAGTATTGATTTTAGTTGATTTCATGTGCATGCTATCCATTTACGCAAAAATATTAGATGTCGGTATTTTGCCTCATTCGTAACGGGTCCGCAAAACACAAATCACCACCTCGCAACGGGATGGGACTTGGACACGGTAGGCCGGAATCGATCGAGTAGTTCAATGAAACAAGAAGTGCTTGAATATCTAAGTCAAAAGATTTGGCCGTGCAATAAAGTTATAAAATTGAGTCGTATCGGCTCGACAAACAACAAGGCATATCGGCTTAAGGTGGGGGGGGCTTTGACTTCTCTTTCTTACTCCTTCATGTCTAAGTAAATATATTATTGTATGCTAAGTTAACCTATCGAGACCACGGGCGTGGCTCGAAGGAGAGAAACATAGTGCATGTCGAACACTAGATAGAACAATTGAAATGAATCGTACATCAAATGTACGAGTTGCTATGAAACATTGAATATCACAAAGGCGAGCGCCTCGGTGCGCAGCCATAAGAACATGGGATAACTGTATCGACAAGTGCCTCAGCGCATGAGTCATTACGTTCCCCCGCGCACGAGTTAGTATGCTAGAACATTGTAAGACTATATCGGTGCGAGTGCCTTAGTGCACGAGCTATAGAACATTGAATACCCTATCGAGGTGTGCCTTAGTTGTACGAGTCGGAGGGAAGGAACATAAGTCTAACGCATTGAACACTAAGACGTAGAATACAAAAATATTGGATCGAGACGTATATCGAATGCACGACGGATGTAATGGAGAATAAGTATATCAAAGCGTGCTTACGTGCTCAAGACTTACAAATGATGGCTTCGTTCCGAAGGGAACAGTTATGGCACGAATGTGGCAGAACTATCCAATGTGGTATGGTGCCTTCAAAATGTTTATGGCCTTCGGGGCGTTCGTTGATGAACATTGAGTTGGGGCATTGTACCAATTGAAATAGAGATAGGCGAATTTGCTCGGTTGTATGTAGCTCCCCTTTCCGAAATTTTTAAAATATTTTTATATTAATTATTTGATTTAAATGGTAATTTTTAGATTTTATAATTAATTATTTAGTTAATTCTTACGATAGATGACCTTAGCCATGATTGAGTTTTGAAGTACCAGACGACTAGGAATTATGGCACGGATAGTGCAGTGGCGTGCCTTGACTAGTGTATTAGCCATAGTAGGGATGGCCGACCCATAGTGATGTCCTAACTAGGAAAACCAGGCCAAGTTGCGACTTAATCCTTACCGAAGATTTACTTATTTATTAATTATATTAGTGAGTTAGGAACCCGGTTGTACCAAATTAGACCAGAATGGACCCAAACCAAGCCCAAGCCTATGTAGGCATACTTTTAGGTGTGTACAAATATTCTCTAACTTTTTGGTGGACTTAATAGTATTTTCTAAATATTTGGTTATTCATACAAAATGTGTATTATTACTATATAAATAGAGATTTAGAAAATTGATATAATTTTCTAGGGCCAGATATGTTCACCAAGACTCTTTTGGTTATTTAGTGGATTATTAGTATTATTATTATTATATGGTTATTTTTGTAATTGTTCATAAATAATGTCACTAGCATTTGTTTATTTGATTATTCATTAGCAAATAAATTATATATATAATATCGTTATTTATAGTAATATTTCTACTTTGGAGTTACGATAGCATTTTCTAAATATAATTGTCCAGATTTTATTTAGGTTTATAGAGTAAGTGTACAGACGCTATTCAATATACATTGGATCGTATATTGCTATATACATATTTCGTATTTATTTAATGGTCTATTTATTATTTTTATAAATCAATAATTGTTATATTTAATTGTTATATTTAATATATTATAAATGTGAGTATGTGTAAGTATATATAAATATATATAATATATGTGCGTATGTGTATATATATAAATATATATAGTAGTATGTGTACATATATGTGTATATATATCTATGAATATATATAAATATATTAATTGCTAAAATGGAAAAAGAAATAAAGGAAAAGAAATAAAATCAAACAAGAGCCCAGGCCAGGCCCAGCCCAGCCCAGCCCGAGCAACACCCTAGCCCAGCCAATATCCTCCCTTCCTTCAGAGCATTCCACGCTCGAACCCGAGCCCAGGCTGACCGCGTATATACACACGAGGATTCATCGAAACCCTAATTGCACACTTCCATCCTTCCATCCAGCCATGGCGACGCTGCTTCCGACCTCCGCGCGTTGTAGCGAGCCACCGTAGGCCGGCCAGGCATGGGAACTGGCCGCGCGCACGCCATGCGTGCGACAGCAGCAGTTGCATCCGCGGGAGGCAACTTCGCAACATTCGTTCGTCGTGCACGCTCATCATTTTGATGAGCCATTTCCTCGGTATGTAGTCAACCTAATCGACTTCAACATCCTCTAATTAGTTTTAGGGTACACGGATCAGATTGTCCGATAATTCGACGGGAAGTCGACGGAAAACTATCTCAAAATAGGACATATAGCCAACCCAGGTAACCCTGTTTGGGAGCAAATCCTGAGCAATCCAGTAAGCTTATGTCAAAAGTAATTAAGGGAAGTGTTAGACAACATGTAGGGGATCAGAAACTATTTTGTAGTTTTAAATTTCATAAACTGTGTACAGATTAATCTATCCTCAAAAATTAGGAAAAACCTAAGTTTTAAATCAACAAAATTCAATAAAACCCTCGATACGACGTGCGTCCCACCAATCCGGGCGACGTGATCGCGAACCGAAAGCATCGAAAGGTGCGTATCGGCTTCGTAGACGTGTGGGCTTTGACGAAATTTAAATTGGTTGCGTGTGTGCGACGAATTTGATACGTATCCGTCAAAATTCACCGTATCGACCTCTGTGCAAATTTCTCAATTACTTGTGCACGTTCGTCAGATCGAGACGAAACTTGCGCCAACAGGACCGTATCATTTTTCTGTCATGCCCCGATTCCGTCGAATCGATAGTAGTCCCCCGGGTGTGATGCCGTACAAACCTAATTTGCGATCGTACAAGGCATAGTCATAAGAAAATCCGAGACACGAGATCTAAGAGAGTACGCAGACAAATTGAATCATATATTAAGGAAACATGATTCTTTATTGATAATGAATATCTTTTACAGACTCTAGTACAAGACTTATGCCGTGCGGGCTACAACATGTCTCGATTACAAAAGAGTGCCGATGAGATAGCCGTTCCATACATTGTACACATCCCTCAATATACAACAAAGTACTCCAGTGACCTGGATGGGAGGGACGCTGAGTCATCTTCCTTGGACTGTCGTTCAAAAGTAGAGTCACAGGAAAAGTCTTCGACGCACGGCCGAAGCTTCAAATCACGAACGTCGCCGAGCTAGTTGGCGCGTCCTTCCTGGTTCGCGGGACCTGCATAGAGCGAGGATCAGTACGAACACATGTACTGGCGAATAGCTAATTAAATCCAAGCTCTGTATTTGATTCAAGAAGTTTTATAAACATGTTAGCTAGCCTTTTACGTGATCTTTCTAACCATCCTGATCGATTGCATGTCAACTTATTTTCAGGCAAGTATATAAAATTGTATAACATTAAGCAACTATCATAACCATCCCGTGTCCCGTGGACTTGTTAAGCAGAGAAAGGGGTGTGAAGGCCACTAGCAATGTCAAGCCATCGTGGACTATAGCAGGGTTAGACGACGACCCTTTCGTATCGGGTAGCGAGCCCTGTGCGAAAGTTTCCGCATAACTCGTGCCGATGAAAGGCTGGCGCTGCTACACTCGTTCCTTCCAGGCTGAACCGGTCCCTTGGCCTAGGCAACCGTTCGAGGAAACTTCACCTTGTCGACAAGTTGTCCGATGACCATTTCTTTTGAACTTAGTCGATTTGCTTCCTTAGCCGTATCGTTGCGATAAACGTTAATCAATTCATTCATTGTTTTGCATAGGCTAAGTGGATTTGTATAAGAAAACATGTTTTCCATTTTCAAAACCGGCAGTTTGATAGCATGTGTTTCGTGAAGAATCGTGCCACGATTTCTTTGATTTTACACTATTATGACAAGCATTCATTTAACTTCGTATTGATTTTTGAAATAGAGGGATGAGGCGAAGGAGGTCAGCCACTCGCCTTAGCCTTGCTTCAAGTGAGCGACCGGTTGGCTGTGCTGACGTCGCCTACGCGATCACCTGCAATCGCATAAGCAACTGATTAGAATACTGTATAATTCAAGAAAATTTGGTATGAATGCGAAGCTCGAAAACGTAAATCACGAAAACCTATTCGAAAAACATTCACAAAAAATGCATTCATAAAAACCAAAGCCAAAGCCAAATCAAGTGCGGCATGAAAATCAGAGCAACGGGAGGTCTCTCCCGACTCAGCCGCAGAGCCAATCCTCGAGGCACAACCCACTGAATATTTGACTTGGTTCCGAAGAAGCCATTCCATAACGTAGAATGAATCTTAATTCAACCATTCCCGTTCGATCGACTCGATCGATTCCGACCTATCGGTCCCGACCGAATCGATAGCGACAGTGTTCCTTTCTCGCGCACCCCGTAGACGAAAATGGAGCACGATGTAGGGACGGGACACTACACCATAACCAACTAATAAAAAGTTTCGTCCTTGAAACTTAAAGATAGAACCTACCTCTACGAGAACAATGAAGAGAATTTCTCCTTTATTTCTGATTCAAGCTCCCACGTCGACTCTTCGACTAAATGGTTCCTCCAGAGGATGCGGACGAGAGGGATCGCTCAATTTCACAGCAGCTTATCCTTGCGTTCTAAGATTTGAACTGGATCTTCAACGTTGGATAAGTCGGACTTTAGCTCCAGCTGGCTAAAATCTACCACGTGACTTGGGTCGTGCACGTACTTTCGCAATTGAGAGATATAGAAGACATTGTGTATACCTTCAAACGCCGGCGGTAGGAAAATTTTATAGGCCACTGAGGCGACCCGCTTGAGTATTTCGAACGGCCCAACGAATCTCGGACTCAACTTTTCCTTTGCGTCGAACCGAGTAACTCTCTGTATTGGCGACACTTTAAGAAATACGTGATCGCCTTCTTGAAACTCGAGGGGTCGAGGATGAACGTCCGTATAGCTTTTTTGACGACTCTGTGCAGTCTTTAGTCTTTCCCGAATGAGCCAAATTTTTTGCACGGTCTGTTCCACCAGTTTTGGGCCAAGAATCTGCCATTTTCTGACTTCGTCCCAGCAAATGGATGATCGGCACTTGCGTCCGTACAAGGCTTCATACGGTGCCATTTGAATGCTGGATTGATAGCTGTTGTTGTATGCAAATTCGGCCAGAGGTAGATGATTGTCCCAGCTTGATTTGAAATCAATTGTGCAGAGTCGTAGCATGTCTTCGAGAATCTGATTGACGTGCTCCGTCTGGCCGTCGGTCTGAGGATGGTAAGTTGAGCTAAACTGCAACTTGGTACCCAGCGCCGACTGAAGGCTACTCCAAAATTGCGATATGAACCGTAAATCCTGATCGAAGACGATGGATACTGGAACTTCGTGCAGCCGTACTATCTCATTAAGATAAATCTGTGCCAGGCGATCACCGCTCCAAGTAACTTTGATGGCAATAAAGTGTGCTGACTTGGTTAGTCGATCGACGATGACCCAGATGGCATCATTTTCCCGCGACGTCTTCGGCAGACCAACAATAAAATTCATGCACACGTGCTGCCACTTCCATTCCGAAATCGCCATATTCTGTAACTCCACGCCCGGTCTCTGGTGCTCTGCTTTCACCTACTGACAGGCCATGCATTGCGACACGAAAAGTTTCATATTTCTTTTCATTCCGTGCCACCAGAAGTTCATGTGGAGGTCCTTGTACATCTTCGTGCTACCGGGATGCAAGGTATATTTTGCATAGTGCGCCTCCGACAGTATCTCCTTTCGAAGTTCTGAATCATCCGGAACGCATAGCCTACCCTTCAATCGAAGCATGCCGATTTCGTCTTCTGTAAAGTCGATCGTCCTGCCCGTCAAGATTAGCTCTCGCATTTTTTTCAGGTACGGATCGTCCTTCTGAGCGGTCTTGATCTTTTCAAACAAGCTCGGCTCTAACTGCAACTTTGTCAACTGCACATTCTGAAATCGGACTCGGAGTTCGATGCCCATCTCTTCTAGGTCGTGTAGCAGTCTGCGGTCGATAGATAGCGAGGCTATGTACTTCTGACTCAGAGCGTCCGCCACAACATTTCTCTTTCCCGGCGTATAGTCGATAGTCAAGTCGTAATCCTTGATCAGTTCAAGCCAACGCCTTTGCTGCAAGTTCAGTTCCCTCTGTGTGAATAGATACTTGAGGCTCTTGTGATCGGTATAGATCGTGCACACCATGCCATAGAGATAGTGACACCACAATTTCAACGCAAACACAATCGCCGTTAACTACAGGTCATGAGTAGGGTAGTTCTTCTCGTGCGGCTTTAGCTGTCGGGAAGCAAAATATATCACCTTATTCCATGGCCAGATTCTTGTAGATCTAAGTTATTTTATTTTTGAAAATTCTTGAGTTTTGATCAACTTAATCTTATTATTTTTCAGTTTTGATGGTTCCATGTTGTAGAGAATTTTGTTCTGCCCCATTTTGACCTATGGAAGCTCAGATTTGGACTCTGGATGAAGGTTTCATGGAGCTTGGAGGTATGGGTTCATGGTGTTCTTCTTCTCAGAAATTTTTGGAGAAGGAGAACAGTTCTCTGGCCGCAGGGCAGTACTTGACCGCATGAACATTCATGCGGCAAGTCGCTCTCAGCCGCATGAGACCCTCGCACTCCTAACCGCATAGACTTCTCCCCACTCAGCTGCATGCATCCCCCTTGCTTCTGCAGCCGCATGGGCGTCTGTCCCTTTAAGCCGCATGAATCCGAATTCCGCTAGCCGCATAAGGGCTGAACCCTTTTTGACCGCATGGACTCGCTTCCCGTCAGCCACATGTGCACCCATCACTCTTAGCTGTATATGCCATCGCCCTCCCCTGGCCGTATGGATTCGGTCAGTTCAGCCGCATAGGGCTGAGACCCCTATTCTGCCGCATGCGCTCATCCATCCCGTCAGCCGCATGAAGCCCACTCTTCCGCTGGCTGCATGAGACCCGACTTCTTGGAACCGCATGTACCCCCTTGCCTCCCTAGCCGCATGCCCCTGTCCGTACCCAGTCGTATGTGCTCTTCTTTATTGGCCGCATGGGTTTTAGTGATCCTGAGCCGCAGGGTTCCTCTCTGTGCCTTACCCTGTTATTTAATTAGTATTATTATTATTACTATTGTTGTCTTGTAATCTCAGCATAACTTGGGTCTCCTGATTGAATGTTTGCACTATGATGTCCTGCACATGTACCCTGAACACGACAGTGACCCGTAGTTGTGCACTCTTGACAAGTAACATGACCTGATAGTGGCCCGTCGTGGCGCACTCCTGACAAGTATACTTGACATGATAACCTGACATGATATATCTTGATAAGCTGTTACGACGGCTACCTGACATGACATGACCTGTATAAATAACCTGGATACCGTGTGCGATTGTGTTTGTACAAATAATCCAGTCCTGTCTTGCATCATGTCTAGGATGGGACTCCTGAGTACCACGGTCAGGAGTACCTACTGAAATGGACTAAGGCTAATAACTAGATTAATACATTAGTCATAAAGACATCTTCCAGCTACAGGCAATCCCGTTACCTGGGCGCGCTTGAGATCTGTAGCCTGCCGTCGAGTAGGGCACATTTCCAGAACACTGTCATGTGTTGCACCCTTCAAGCTACCTAAGGGTATATGCATTTCTTGGACGATGTACCCACCTGAATTCAACCCTTAATTTTTGACCTGGGTAACCTGGATGGTCTGCAGGGCTTGTGGCTGTGGAATAATCTCACTGCATCTTGCTAGTAACTAGGCCTGTGATAACCCTAACTAGTTAAAGTATCAAGCCGTACTTATTGCTTGGCCGTGATTGTTGAATGGGGAATAATCAGTCTAGTCTCGCCTTGATCCTGTATAAGATTGTTACATGTTCTGATTTCCTTACATTACCTTGCTGATAAATAGGAGAAAACAAGTTCGGTTCAGATGAAGGGTTACAATCCCGGTCCTTGTTTGGTTTAAGGATTGTAACCTGGTTATCTGAATGGTTCCATGGTTATCTTACCGTATATCCTCGTGATGTTATATTTCTCCAGTTTACTATATTATTATTATCTTCTGTGCTAATTGCTGGTTTTAGTTCCTAAGTAAAGCTTCCTTTGTAGCACTTGCTCTTTCTGGGATCTGACCCAGCTGGTTTTGTATGGCCAGATTTCGGAGCAGCTCCAGAGGATCTACCGACTTTCCAGCCCGATGGTGACCACTAGACGTAACTAGGGCATCGAGTGGGTTATTTTTGGCTCTCCCACTTTATTATAAAAATATTATTTTGAGACGTTTAGCCGACGAGCACCTGTTTAGCTCGAATGCATTTTACTTACTGTCTGCCTACGGGCTATAACATAATTGACAGATCCTAGGGTTGATCATGTATGACTAAACTCTTGCTAGTCCTAACATTTTGTAACGACTAGCTTCATGATCAGCTGAATTTATAATATTTGGGACACCTTATTATTGTATATTTAATGATCATACATCTTGTAACTTTTACCTACTTGTTTGTGATTGAGACACTAGGCTTGTTCAAGACCATAGGAGACTGTTGGCTTGTAGTAAACCCTCATGTATCTAGACAGCCGTGACCGTATAGCGAGATGGATTCTATTTCATATACGTAGCTGGCTATGTCTGTCCCCGCTCTCCAGTATTCTGGTTCTGGGGCGTGACACGTCCGGCTTGATCTTGAGTTGATGGTAACCCGAGCGCAGATCAATTTTAGAGAATACCGTAGCTCCTTGAAGCTGATCAAACAGATCGTCTATACGGGGCAGGGGGTATTTGTTCCGGACGGTAGCTTTATTCAGCTCGCGGTAGTCGATACAAAGACGCATAGAGCCATCCTTCTTCTTGACAAACAGTACGGGCGCTCCCCATGGCGAGACGCTGGGTCGGATAAATCCCTTGTCGAGCAACTCTTATAAATGTACCTTGAGTTCTTTAAGCTCTGCAGGGGCCATTCTGTACGGGGCTTTCGAGATCGGTCGAGTATCGGCGAATGTATCGATAGTGAACTCAATCTCTCGATCGGGCGGCATGCCGGGCAGCTCGTCCGAGAATAGATCTGGGAATTCTGCCACAACGTCGGTCTGACCCGCGTTTGTACCATCCTGTCGTATGTCTCGAACGGAATCTAGATAGCCTTCGTATCCGAAATGCAGCATCCGTCGAGCAGATATTGTGGAGATCACCATGCAGGTCGATGACGCCTCACCACACGAGTAGCAGAATTTAGGCACTCCAGGTATGCGGAATGTGACCCTCTTTTCAGCGCAGTCTATGGTTACGTTGCACGGACCGAGCCAATCCATCCCCAGAATGATGTTGTAGTCCTTAATATCTAGAACTATCGCATCGAGACTGATCTTTCGACCACCTATACAGATAATTTCGTCTCCGCAGACTAAATTTGCAAGTAGTGGCATGCCCGACGGTACGTTAACAGTAAGATCGAGGCCCAGTAGTGTCAAGGAAAATTTGTGCTCGACGGCAAAGTCCGCCGATATAAAGCTATGCGTGGCACCTGAATCAAACAATATACGAGCAGGTTTATTATTGAATTACAGTATACTTGTCACGATTGTATCAGGTGCAAATGCTTTGTCTCGAGTCATGGCATAGACACGGCCCTGAGCATTGGGGCGACGGTCTTGGCCATTCTATTGTGCGGTCGGTGGAGTCCGAGGTGTTTGGCCTCGGTTTTGTTGATGTTGCGGGAGGCGTTGGTTCGGCATAGCTTCCGGGCTGTCCCTTGCGAAGTGATTTGCTTTGCCGCACGCGAAACATGCTCTGTGCTTAAGTTGGCACTCGGTGACCAAGTGTCCCTCCTTGTGGCAGAACTCGCAAACTATTCGATCCTTCGTCTGGTTGCCGCGATATTGACGCTTGTGCGCGTTGTTACCTTCCGCATTACTATGAAGTTTGTTTTTAAAGTGAACATCGTCGGTAGTAGTAGGAGGATACTCGGACTCCAGATGGAGGGCATGGTTGAGTGCGTCGCCCATTGTTTTGTATTCAGACACCGAGACATGAGCACGGATAGTGGAACGCAGGCCCAATACGAATCGTCGAGCTCGACTTGCAGTGGTAGGTAGATAGTCTCCAGCAAACTTGGCCAGTTTGTTAAATTTGGCCGCATATTGTTATACAGTCATATTCCTTTGCGTCAACTGCATAAACTCATTTTTTTCCTGCCGCACGACTGCAGAAAGATATTCGATCTCGAACGCATTTCTGAATGTCGCCCATGAGATCGCCGCCGTCTCGTCTTCACGTCGAATAGCCCGCTTCTGCACAGCCTGTCACGCCCCGCTCCAGTAGGAGCGATCGTCCTCGCCAAGGCGTGATGCCGCACGGGCCTAGGTTGCACCCGTGCCAGGCCAAGTCTAGAAACGGCCGATTTGATGCAAGGCCACAGAGTCGCACAGAGTGTCCCCATTTGCAGCGGAAAGTAAACGAACACACAAGTTGAATACGAAATCAAACTCTTTATTGATATTCAAGAAGTTACAAGCGACGCTAGGCCGATATTACAAGTCGCTCAAGCTCTCTCTCTGAAACATAAAAGGCGTGCCAAGTGGCTTACAACATGGAATGATTCATGGCGATGTTCCAATACATTATGTCCTGTATAAGGTGCTCCAGCTCCTTGCAACGCTCTAAGGCTCGAGAGATAGCTTCACGCCTTAGCACGTTCGAGAGAAGCTCCGCACCCGCCGACGTTTCCTGCTTCCTGCAAGAAGACTGTGGGGTTATCAGTACATTGTTATGCACTGGTGGGGAGGCTAGCTCGCCCACAATGCCGTCATTACCAAACACGTTCCATTTACTTTTGTGCATCTCTATCATTCATTGCCTTTCTAATCTTGCCTTAGGATCAATTTCATGGCATATGTCATAACCTATCTCGTATTGCCAAATTCAAGTGTCGCATGGAAATACATACACGACTTACCCATACTTACCGTCCGGCCTTTCCTGTCCAAAGTAAACCAAGTTAGACAACAGTTCATATATTTTAACTTAACATGATACACGTAAGCATTCACTATAAAGGGCGGGTTCCTGCCTCAGATTCTAGCGCGTCGTAGGCGTGTGTTCTTTTAACTCGTTTGCATGAAGTACTCTTTGTCATTTGGTGTGATACATTTCAAACCGTTTAGTAGGCACTTGTTCATTTAACTTAGACTACTTTGATTTCAATGCAAGGACTTGCATGTGGATAGCCACCAGCAAAGCCCACTTAATCTATATGCACCGGTCGCTGGCATGACAAGCCATTTTGGACATTTCCCCTTGGTATTTCTCAACTTAGCATAGGGTGATGGCTGGTACACCCCGTTAAGTCTCTTGAAATACCCTGCACTTACGTCTCCCGGTGCCCAAGCCCGCACCAGGCAGCCCGTAAGCCCCGACTTTTGATTCCGCCTAGGCCGGCCACGGTATACTCCACACAACGCCCGTGCCGCAGAATCCTTCCACTACCACGGCCACGATATACTCCACACAACGCCCGTACCGTTTGTCCACGACCATTTCGTATTATCTTGTTATTTAACTTAACGGCTATCTCCGAGCCGTAGGCTAACCCTTAGCCATAATGCGTTATCGACCAGGTTGGCGTCCGTGCAGCGCGGGTAGCGAGCCCCGTTGCACGTGCCCGTCACACCTGTCGCTAACCATTTTTTTTCTTATCTTTCAACTATACGGCCACGGTATACTCCACACAACGCCGTGCCGTTTGTCCATCGATTCATTTACGTATTCATTCTTTCATTCGTTGATTCATTCATTCACTTATTCGTTCATTCATTCATTCATACATTTTGCAACTCCTCGTGCGGGAGTCGCCTTGGCGACCCATCGGTCCCATAGTCTTTCAATATTGCTAACTCTACTCGGAACGACTATGTCGATAGTCTTTCCGTTTCATTGTTGTAACCCATTTATTGTTTGATTGTTGAACGCATAGGGAACTTGAACGTAAGCTTGTGCCGTAGCACGAGCGTGGAGCGCGGTACGAGAGTTCTCATATTTTCCATATTTCTTTCCATATTCTATACAAGCATACAAGATGGGATTATTCCCTTAGCTAGGTGCGTTGAGTCATTTATTAGCATGCACGGGGTTATCGCCTAGCAATTTTCGTGATAGTGTCCGCATTGTTATGTGTCTAGGCTAAGCAGAGACGGGTTCATCGGAGCAACCCACCTTAGCGATGTTCGCATCGGCCGAGCGATACTCCGAGCGCGCCTTTGAAAGTCTAAGTCTGGATTCATCTTGACGGGTCAATGTAAGTCTTGCATCGATTCTTCTTCAGGTCGATGCCAACTCTTCGGGTCGACGGCTCGTTTGAGTCGTTGCACTTGCCGTTTGAATCGGCGTTCCGCTAGGGCGGAGCGGGTCACTACATAATACACCACGCAAAACAAGTCTCGTCCTCGAGACTTCCTGAGTGCGGGTCATCCTACCGTTCCTTTACTCATCGCCGTGTGCATACCTTAGGCAATTCCTATCGAATGGCTTTACCGTTCGATGGCATCGAATTATACTCGATACCTTTCCAAGTTTCGTGTCGCATACGTTTGGTCGATTTTATTGAATGGCTTTTCATTCATTTCAGAGTTGACGGTTCTTATTCAATTCAAGCGTTTCTTCGATTCGGTTGCTACTTTTGACGTATCATGGGACTGAAACGGTCGTATGAGGTTCGTTGAAATTCTCAAACACGAGAGTCGTAGGCTGAGGCAAACTCACTCATTCGTTCATGTGCATCTCAACACCCACATGCAGCTGCATTCGAGTTCATCATATCGCTGAGTTTGGATCGTGCACGCATTTAAGGCGTCCCCCGAATACGTACATTTCAACCAAGCTTAGCGACTAGCGAAGTCGGACAAGCTACTCGTGATAGTTTTGATTTGTCGATCGTTTTTGCTAACTTCGATTTAAAACCGAACTCATGCGTGTATCACATATCATTTATCTCGGTCCCCGAGATGATCCGATTCGCTTCTCAAGCGCTCTTGTCAACGAAATCAATACGATTTATTCTTAGCGGAGTCGGCCAAGTCTAAGTAATTCCCGTCCGATTCGAGACCAAGCATTGCACTATCATCGAGTACGTCTTCCGACCAATAATTCAATTCGTTATTTTAACTTTACTTGTGCATCATCCATTCCTATCATTCCCATCATTTGGGGCCATTCTCGTTGTCGTTCACGCACACTCCTAATTTCCCGTCCTACTTTAAGTCTTGTTGCCCCAAGTCTATCGTCCGTCCAGACGATACTCTAATATCAATCGCACAGGTTCAATCACTCGGTATAGGGTCGTCCGCCTATCCGCTAGGCTATTTCTTTTCGATGCTAAGTCAATGTCAGGATTGGAATCATAGTTCCTCAACAATAATGCCAATACTGACCCCAATCCTAGGGTCAAACCAAAGTCGGTAGTACGGGGTTCTCTACCCAAGCTCGCGTCACTCAGATTTCTAAACATCGAGCTCGATCACCTATTCGCATCAACGTATTCGTTACGCATATTCAAATCCATTAAATCACCTAATCGACATACTTCACATATCCATTCTAACCAATTCATGTATTCGATCATGAGGTCATCCAGCTCGACAATACATTGCGACCCAATCTCACGCGAGTCCGATTATCCACGGAAAAGAAATACTGAATGTAGAACTTAGTCTCCAATCAAGGTGAGTTACAACCCTTAAACCAAATAAGGACCGGGGTTGTAACTCTTCTCCCGAGCAGAACTTAGTCTCCAATCAAGGTACAATTTAAAGGCATGTAGAGCATGTGAGTAACTGTATATCAGGCATGGAAAAGAAATACTGAATGTAGAACAGAGCAGGATATACGATAAGATAAAGTAAATATAAAATGTGCCTCGAATATTATAGCATAATGTGATCAGTATGGGTCAAGATCAGGCTTCCAGCCGACCGGCTACAAGTACGTGGACTCGGCCCGGCCGGAATGGTAAGCTATGGAGCAAGTAGTAGCACAGGTCAGGCTATACCCATCGTGAGGTGAGGGTATAGCTATGATACAAGTAGTAACTCAAGGTGGGCATTGATCACACTATCTATAAAATTCCCTATTCCTCGAATAGTATACGGATTCGGACTTAGCACGTCATGACGCGGGATTTCCTAAAAGGGGAGCAAGTCCTTTTCAGGAATCGTCGTCAATACAAGTACAAGAATCAAGACCAAGCAAGTACCAGTATCCCAAGAAATTCAGGAATGACATCTCATGACAGGAATCCGACAATACTAGTCCGTGAACTATCGTGACTGAGAATCAAGTAAGACACTACGACTGAATCGGATATAGCAAATATCAAGACAATGAAAACTATCAGTGAATGTACTCGCCTGCTGTCCTGAGCTGTAGGGTATATCAATGCTCAGAGCGGTAATCAGAAATCTAAAGATGAGATACTGTATGTTAATTTAGGTTTAAACAAGTTTAAGAATAATTCACAATGAATGATATGAATTCTAGGTCAAACTAGGTCTCACTAAGTCACACTAAGTCCTGTCAAGTCAATCTAGGTCAAATTAAGTTATATCAAGTCAATCTAAGTCAGACCAAGTCAACTCTAGGTCATACCAGTCATCGCAAGTCAAAACAAGTCGAAGAAAGTCAAACGGGGTCAAGAGTTGGCCTACAGTTGGCTTTTGGTCAACTTGTCAACCCTGGTCAACTCTGGTCAACTTTAGGTCAACCCTAGGTCAAATTGGTCAAATGTTGACCAACAGTTGACTTTTGGTCAACTGGTCAACTCTAGTTTGGATTTGGTCAAATCTAGACAAAGTGTTGACTCACGGTTGACTTTTGGATAAAAAGTCAACTCTGGGTCAACCGAGCCAAAATTGGTTCAAATATGACATTTGTAGGGTGTACCTAACAAGTCACCAAAGTTTTAGGTCAATCCAAATACCGAACCCCGTATTTTGAATTTACCCGATTACCCCTTAAAACATTTACCCTTAAACCATTCTAACTCGACGCTAAGTGGCCTTCCCTTAGGAATTTCACTCTGGGCTTCCTAGGGTAGTAGGGTACTAGCCTATACAACCATTACCTACCAAGTTTCCTAGGGTAAGTGGACATCCAGTCCATCTTACGGTCTGAATCGCCCGAATACCCGTTATCTTGAATATTTCAAGATACGCGATGGTACGGTGCGATACTATCTCCCTAATCCCACACGCAACCCCGATTCCAACTCGGGAGCCTACCCACAAAATCTAAATCACATTTGCTAAGTCCCCTCCAAGTTTCGACGCGTTCCGAATCACGGAACTCAAAATCCCCCCCCCCCCCCCTTACTAATTCTAATTCAACCCTTCACTCACTCATTCAACTCATTCAAACTCTCTATTTTTCCACTCCTCTTAGGACAAGTTTTGGGGGTTATTCTAGTAGGTTTTATAGGGGTTTCTATAGCGAATAAATTGGGTATATACATGTATATATATATATAGGTATATAGGTGGGGGTCTTAGGGGCTAAACGGGGTGGTTTGTGGGTGCTACTGCTGCTCCTAGTACTGGTAGCTGCTGCTGCTATTGCAGCTTGCTACTGCTGCTGCTATTGCAGTTTTTGCTGCTGCTGTTGGGGGGGGGGGGGGCAGCAGCCCCCTTGGACCCCCCTTGCTGCCTTGGTTGCTCTCCATTCCCTTCTCCTTTCCTCCTCCATTTCCCTCCTCTATTTCTCTCCATCTCACTCTCTAAAACTCTCTATTTCTTCCTCTAAATTCTTATATATATACACACAACACTCCACAAATTCCCTCATTCCTCCTCTCTATATATGTAAATACACACACTCACACATACATATCTACATATGTATATACATATACACACACATACACACACACACACACACACACATATATATATATATATATATATATATATATATATATATATATATTTTTTTTTTTTTTTGGGGCCCGGGGGGGGGGGGGTCCGGGGGTGGGGGGTAACCCGGGGGGAGGGGGGGGCCAGGGGGGGTGGGGTGTCCGGCAAGGGGCGCCAACCCGAGGCCGCGGCCAAAGCCGCCCAGCCACCTCGGGTGGGCAAGGGAGGGCTCGAACCTAGCCCACCGCTAGGGGAGCCAACCCTCCTAACCACAAGAGCTAGGCCCGCCGGACATATATATATATATATATATATATATATATATATATATATATATATATATATATATATATATATATATATATATATATATATATATATACACTCACAACCACACACACACACACACACATATATATATATATATATATATATATATATATATATATATATATATATATATATATATATATATATATATATATATATATATATATATATATATACATATATATGGACACACACACTTATACACAAATACACACACATAACACCACTACCACTCTCCTCTACACACACAAATACATATATATGTGTATAAGTGTGTGTGTCCATATATATATATATATATATATATATATATATATATATATATATATATATATATATATATATATATATACCTCTCTAAAAAGGGGTGAAACCATGATAAACCCCTAAACTAGATTTTAGGGAAACCTACCCAAGCTAGGGTCAACTTGTAGAGAATGGTCTCCTCTATAATTAATGTGAAAGAATAAATGAAATAATGAGAATTTATGAGAGTTTAAGGAGTGTACCTAGTGTAGGTTTGGAAGAAGAAGAAGAAGTTGGAAGAATGAAATGAAGAGAGAAGAAGAAGACTTAGTGGTGAAGTAAAAAGAGGTGGAGGGGGTGGCCTTATGTGGCCGGCCATGGGAGGGGAGTGTGGGGGCACTTGTAATTACAAGTTTGCCCCTACACTAACTTACTAGCTAAGTTAAATCCAATTTTGGGTTTTGGGATTAGCTAAAATTAAATAAAAATCATAAATAAGCTTAGATACTCATATGGGATTAGTCCAAACTCCTAATCCTAAAAGTTAAGTATGGTGGGCCATGGCTAATTAACATGCTAATCACAACTCAAGTCAAAATTCTCCGGGGTCCCGAATTAACTCGGAATGCGATAAAATTCGAACCCGACTCCTATAATAATTAAATATTAATATTCATGAAATAAAATTCCCAAAATTATTATAAAATAGAAAATTACCATTTTACCCCTAACTCGGAAAAGTGAGGGTGATAGTGCACTTGTTAAGCAGTAAAAGGGGTGTGAAGGCCACTGGCAATGTCAAGCCATTGCGGACTATAGCAGGGTTAGACGACGACCCTTTCGTATCGGGTAGCGAGCCCTGTGCGAAAGTTCCCGCATAACTCGCACCGATGAAAGGCTGGCGCTGCTACACTCGTTCCTCCCGGGCCGAATCGGTCCCTTGGCCTAGGCAACCGTTCGAGGAAACTTCACCTTGTCGACAAGTTGTCCAATGACCGTTTTCTTTTGAACTTAGTCGATTTGCTTCGTTAGCCGTATCGTTGCGATAAACGTTAATCGATTCATTCATTGTTTTGCATAGGCTAAGTGGATTTGTATAAGAAAACACGTTTTCCATTTTCAAAATCGGCAGATTGATAGCATGTGTTTCGTGAAGAATCGTACCACAATTTTTTTGATTTTATACTATTATGACAAGCATTCATTTAACTTCGTATTAATTTTTGAAATAGAGGGACGAGGCGAAGGAGGTCAGCCACTCGCCTTATCCTTGCTTCAAGCGACCGACCGGTTGA
The DNA here is from genome assembly GCA_029216955.1 of Iris pallida. Taxonomy (NCBI): domain Eukaryota; kingdom Viridiplantae; phylum Streptophyta; class Magnoliopsida; order Asparagales; family Iridaceae; genus Iris; species Iris pallida. The sequence continues at coordinate 7,601,033 of JANAVB010034019.1, forward strand.
CTGCGCTGATGTCGCCTACGCGATCACCTGCAATCGCATAAGCAACTAATTAGAATACTGTATAATTCAAGGAAATTCGATATGAATGCGAAGCTCGAAAACACAAATCACAAAAACCCATTCGGAAAACATTCACGAAAAATGCATTCACGAAAACCAAAGCCAAAGCCAAATCTAGTACGGCATGAAAATCAGAGCAACCGGTGGTCTCTCCCGACTCAGCCGCAGAGCCAATCCTCGAGGTGCAACCCGCTGAATATGGGACTTAGTTCCGAAGAAGCCATTCCATAACGTGGAATAGAACTTAATTCAACCGTTTCCGTTCGATCGACTCGGCCGATTCTGACCTATCGGTCCCGACCGAATCGATAGCGACAGTGTTTCTTTCTCGTACACCTCGTGGACAGAAACGGAGCACGATGTAGGGTCGGGGAACTACATTTTCTGGTCCTGTATGCCAAGTTTGGTCCAATTCTGAGACAGTTGATCGGATCGCCGTTTTGCGGGCCCCACGGTCCGACTCAATGGGCAATTTTATGCACGGCCCGCCGGAATCCAACTTTGAACATACGGTTGGGTTCGTATCGGAAAACTGGACCTGTAAACATATATTTTGACGACTTTAGAGACCATAGACTTTGGCACGCTTTTCGGTGCAAAGCGGGTCCAACGGCGAACATCGTTTTGATCCAAAATTATTGTTTTGCTCCTGTGTCCAGAATTAGACTTAAGGACAGGCAATTCTAGCTAATTTGACTATTCTGAAAGCGTTGGTACTGTTTATTTCAACATCTGGAGACTGTTTGCCATTAAAATCTTTTGTTGGAAATTTTAATACAAACAGAACAGTGTTACAATATAGGACTTAGACGTAGTCCTAGGAGTACACTTTTGTTTAATCTGGGTCCCTAGTGTCGATGGAGCGAGTGGTAATGCGTTAACTCCGTTGACGATCTGACGACGGTTATCGGTTCTCTGAAGGTTTAGATTACTCTGGGTGCTGGAGCTGACGGAGAGGAAGAATGAGTGTCTGTAGCTGCCTCTCCGGTTGTGCGATGTCTCTGTCTGTCTATGTATGTTCGTCTTTGTGTATGTATGGACGAAAGAAATGATCCCTCTATTTATAGTCTGCAGACTGGCTGCTCATGCGCGCATATGTAGGATACGCCTGGTCGTAGGGACGCCACGTGGTGATTGCTGATGGAGGCGCATGGACGATGCGCCTTGATTGAGGGGTTGAATTTTTCATGCTGTGTTGTGGGCCGGCACGTAGCAGAGAAAAGGATCTTTCTGTTGCTGAGATCTTGGGTGAATTGAGTCAAAGGACACGTGTCATCGTCCCATAGCTCGGAGATCTCGAATTTGGTGGGAATGATCTGGTAGGATGCGCCTGGGATTGGGCGCATGAGGAGACTTTGGCTCGTAACCTTTTGGAGTCGCGAACCATTTGGGGCGCATGGCTTTTGAGGCGCATGCGAAGCTTCAGTAGTGACTTTACTTCTGTCTTTTGGGATCAGAGAGAAGTCTATGATGCATGGCTTTTGAGGTGCATGCGGAGCTTCAGTAGTGACTTTACTTTTGTCTTTAGGGATCAGAGAGAAAGTCTGAGACGCATGGCTTTTGAGGCGCATGCAGAGCTTTGGGCGCATGGCCGCGGAGGCGCATGCGAGTGGTTGGGCGGCCACGTGGCTTGTAACCGCCGGAGAAAAGTAATGATGATGCTGACGTTGGCGACGCTTCATTTTCTGAAAAAGCTGTCAACTGCAGTCTTCAGGGGACGTGCTGCCAACTCTGTCAGACTTCAGCATTTAATGTTCTTTGACAGGTGATGGGTTGTCGAGTGGGCGCATCGATCGGCGTTCCACTAGGCGCATGGGGCCGCTTGGTGTTGAGGGGCATGTCTGTGTGATACGCGGTCTGGCCGGCGCATCCGCTCCGCTTGACACGTCTTTTGGTAAGATTGTTACGTTCTTCGAGTGCTTTAAATAGCCGTTTTTGACTTGGCTGAATTCGAAGCGTCAGGTTCATCTATTTAATGCAAATTCATTGCACGGGATTCGGAGAGCCATCCACTTGGCGTATGGGTTTGATTTGCCCGGCCTATAAATAGTGGCATGGAGAGAGTTTGCTTCTCGTTCTCTCACGTCCTCCCGAAATGAACTTGTTTACTCGAGTGCATTCTGTTGATGAGATGCTCCCGAGGGTGAAGATGCGACGCAATGTCTTCTTTGATGCACTTGAAGGTGACTGTTACATCGAAAAGTCGGAGTCGAGGGCTTCTGAGGCAGGCAGAAGGTGCCTGTTGCGTCCAAAGATCGGGATGCATGAGCCTCGTCTCCGTTATGTGGAAAGAGCCGCAGATCCTTCTCTTCTTCGATTTGGAGAGCTCTTCCTCCAGCTAGAGGGTTGATTGCCACCCTCGTTCTGCTCAATAAATGCTTTATTAGTCGGAGCATTTAGACGGCGGTGAGCCTGGCTGGAAGAGTGGCATAAAACTGAGCTGCTGAAGGGATGCACATAACTGAGGATGCACATAATTGAGCTGCTGAAAGGATGCGTCCGGCTGGGAGCGCATGGTGGGTTGCGCCTGGCTGAGAGCGCATGGTGGCTGCTGCGCCTGGTTGGGAGCGCATGGTGGCTGCTGCGCCCGGCTGTAGACTTAGGGTCTTTTCTTTTTGTAGAAGTTCTCCTTTGTACAGCCCTTTGTAAGACATGTAATATACTTTTATATGAAATAAAAATCTTCTTTTAATGTCTCTATTCTTGTTTTGCTGTGTCAGAGTACTTTGTCTGAACTTCCTGGCGTATGTAGTGTTTGGCGCATAGGATTTCTGATCGTGAAATTCTATGCTTCTACAGAGACTTATGCATGTGTTGACTGATTGTGGCTCTTTGAGTGGTATAGTATTATTGGTTTCACCAGCTAAGGACCTCAGGCAAGTACACTTTCTGATTGCTTTCGATTCATAGTAGTATTTTTATTTCATGCTTATACATATGTCTTGCTGCTTGTTGACACGCTCGTGACACGGAGTAGTCGGGAGAGGAAATATCTTAGTAGACATGTGAACTATCCAGAACTATCCCATGATGTCTATTCGTGAATAATAGCAGCTGCACACGACACGTGCAGGGTACCGGATTTACCCCTAGCCGTTCACATGTCGAAACAGAAATTTCAAATCACATAGATAGTTGTAGTTTATTTGTTCCTTGTCTTCTCCACCACTTACCATGTCATCAGTACTTTCTAGTTTTCATCTCTCATATGCTATTTTCATGTCTTGTTAATTCTATTGTGTTTTCGTATTGTCGTCGGTTTGTGTGCTTGTTCCATTCCTGACTGAAAACCAATATTTTTCAGGTTTAGCCGCGATCACTCTTAGCACTGGAAAGGCATAGGTATGCTGAGGTCAACCTAGATAGTGGAACTAGCTGTCTTTACTATTTTGTGAGGCATTATATTTTTCTTCAAATATAAATATTGTAAATGTTGTAATAAGTTTAGAAATATGAATGCGCAATAAAGTTTATTTTGAGCATTTATTTCTTGTAGGCTTGACAGTGTTCTACCGTCGACTCTGCGACGTAGGCTGGCTTGGACACGTCTCGTATCCGAAAAGCGGGTGCGGGTCGTGACATTGTATTAAAGATAAGATGCGTTGCATGGTCAAATGGACTTAAAGATATATTGCCCATGCACGGGTGTTTTCTTTCCTCGAACGTGGTTCGCCAGGGCACTGGGACCGTTCGGCATAGGAGGGACTGCGGGATAATCGATATTGTTGGTGCACTTCATTAAGACAGTTTATAACCTGCTATTGATGTGATAAGCTACTTACTCGAGTAATTCGGTGGTCCTCTGATTGTTTGGGTTAGCAACCGCACAGAGTGATCATCGTCTTACATATTCGATTTGAGAAATATAAGTCCATTCTATCCCGGAAAGCTAGTGACCTTCATATAGATAAGGAACGATGGGTCGAAAGTGCAAGGTACGCATATATCCTGCACAGATAGATCCTGGGTCGAAAGTGCAAGGTACACATATATCCTGCACATATAAATCCTGTATAGAGAGCACTTATAACATGACAGAGAAAGATAGTAGGCGTATTCACCTTGCGTCGGTGCAAGGACGAGTGCATCGATGTTGGTAAGAAGTCACGAAACAACACGAGATTGCTTTTGGTATCCTGCTTGTTTATACGTATTGAAGTAACGTGCTTGCCATGATAACATGCTAGCAATACGTAATTAGACTTGTCTTGCTTAGCTTAATCCTGGTTTAATCTTGCCTTGGTTTATTTTGGGCTCATCCTGGATCGACTTGTCTTGACTGGCTAGTCTTGGGTTTTGCATTGGCATGGGTTAGTTAGCATTTTTTGGTTCATGTGGTTTATCCTAGTCTTGGCCTGCATTGGGTTCGGATGGGTTCGACTTAGTTGGGCTCGGTTTGGGTTAATATACAAACCCCTACCTACCACCATCCCTCATTTATTAATCCAACCACCATTCTCTCTCTTCATTCATTACTCATTTACTCATCTTCTCTTCTTCTTCCTCATCACCTTTTCCACCCACACCACCGTAGGCAAGTGCAACTTGCTATCACAAGAGAACACCATGCTTTTATGGATCATTTAGCTTCCTTGCCTGATTTTAAACTACTTTAGAACTTGGCTTTTCTCATTTTGATGCATAGATTTTGTAGATCTAGGTTTTAGCATTCTTTCATTTTCATGGTTTTGATCTACTAAACTGGCTTGTTTTTGAAAACTAAGAGTTCTATGTAGAAGGCATTCTGATATTATGCAAGTTTGGTTTTAGAATGGTTGGATTTTATCGAGTCTTGACCGAGATGAGGCCTTCTTGAGCACTTGAGCTTTTACGCCTGCTTGTACCGGCCTTGGGGAGAAGATGTAGTTCTACGCACACGTTCTTACGTACTAGCGTAGCTTTTAGTTTTACGCCCACGTTTTACATGCCAGCGTGTCATTTACCCTCCCTTTACGCACACGCATTTGCGTGCCAGCGCAATCGCTTCTACGCCGAGTTCATTTCGAACTCTACGTAGGGGCTACTCCGCTTGGGTGGAGTGCCTACCCGCGTAGAGCGTTTGCCCACGTAGAGCGTTTGCCCACGTAGAGCGTTTGCCCGCGTAGCGCGTTTGCCCGCGTAGAGCGCTTGCTCGTGTAGAATCCTGCTTGCAAGCACTCTTGCTCGCGTAGAGCTGCCTATCCTTAGGTCTTGCCCGCGTAGAGCTGTTTTACGCTCGGGGTCTATTTGGTCTAGCGTACTCTTGCTCACGAATTGATTGACATGACTGGACTGATAATTGTACATGGCACGGTATAGCAAGTAAATTGACATGACATGACATGACATGATATGACATGACATGACATGACCTGACAAGACAAGACAAACAAGCCTGATGGGAACTATTGAATGATGTTGCGACAGCTAGCATGACATGACAAGAATAAATGGCCTGGACACCGTGGATGATTGTGTTTGTACAAGTGAACCAGTATTGTCTTGCATCATGTCTAGGACAGGGATCCCTGGGTACGACGGTCAAGGGCACCTACTGAAATTGACTAAGGCTAATAACTAGAATAACCCAGTAGTCATGAAGAGATTTCCCAGCTACAGGCAATCCCGTTATTTGGACGCACAAGTGGACTTGTAGCCTGCCGACGAGTGGGGCACATTTCCAGCATACTGTCATGTGTTGCACCCTTCATGAACGAATATTTGACCTGGATAACCTGGATGGTCTGTAGGGCTTATGGCTGTTGGAACAATCTCATTGCATCTTGCTAGTAACTAGGCCTGTGATAACCCTAGTTAGTTAAAGTATCAAGCCATACTCATTGCTTGGCCGTGATTGATTGGATGGAGTCTAACCAGTCTAGTCTTGTCCTGATCCTGTACAAGAATGTAACATGACCTGATTGCTTGTGCTTTATTCTATCGATAAATGGTGAAAAACCAAGTTTCGTTCAGATGAAGGGTTACAATCCCGGTCCTTGTTTGGTTTAAGGGTTGTAACTCGGTTATCTGAATAGTCCCATGGTTATCTCATCGTATATCCTCATGATTTTTCCACATTTCTAGTCTTTTATTATACGTTATTATGTTTTATGCTAATTGCTGATTTTAGTTCTTAAGTGAAGCCTTCTTTGTGGCACTTGCTCTTTCTGGGATCTGACCCAGCTGGTTTTGTATGGCCAGATACCGGAGTAGCTCCACAGGATTTCCCTACCTTCCAGCCAGATGGTGACCACCAGGCGTAACCAAGGCAACGAGTGGGTTTTCCTTTTATTCTCTCACTTTATTGTAAAAAAAAAAATTTAGGCGTTTAGCCGGCGAGCACGTGTTAGCTCGTATTGCACTTTACTCACTGTCTGCCTACGGGCTATAACATGATTGACGAATCCTAGGGTTGATCATGTATGACTGAAACTCTTGTTAGCCTTCACATTTTATACGACTAGCTTCATGATCATCCAAATATGTAATGTATGGGACGCCTTACTATTGTATATTTGATGTTCTAACATCTTGTAAATGCTTTTACTTGCTTGAGATTGAGACAATAGGCTTGTTCATGACCATAAGAGACTGATGGCTTGTAGTTAAACCCTCATGTATCTAAACAGCCGTGAACGTATAGCGAGGTAGATTCCATTTCAATATACGTAGCTGGCTATGTATGCCCCCGCTCTCCAGTATTCTGGTTCTGGGGCGTTACAGTTTGTTAAGTAGATCTTTGATCAGTACAGCGAGAACGAAAGTACTAATCCCCCACTAGTTTGCTAACAGGTTCAGGCAATGGTCTGCTCGCGGCGGAGCTTCGCTCGATCGCACTGAGGCATGAAATGCCGTAGCGTTTGAAGCGTACGATCACATTGATGCTCGGTCTTGCAACATGATTGATGCGGCCGAGATATAGAAGACAATGTATGGAATGGTGAAATCCATTATGGGCAAGAGAGAACTTGAGTGTTGTAGACAATCTGGCAAATTTCGTTGGGCTATTGTAACCTCAGTTTATTTATCAATAAAGAGAATTGTTTCGTATACTCTGTTTGCCTCAGTTACTAATATCAAATCAAAGATAACCATTTGGAAACTTGTTATCTTGCCTTGTATGAGTGCAACTCCAGACTCGTACGACATCACACTCCAGCAAGGACGATGATTCGGATAAAATCGATGCGAGGACGAGCGATTTTTGGGGTCGGGCGTGACAAATTGGTATCAGAGCTCTAGGCTCAATTTGCTCAGGATGCTTGCTTTGTTTCAATTCCAAAGATTTGCCCACCACCAATTGAATCACTCTTGACTCAACTCGATGCCGCATGGATGTTCCATACAATAAGTCTAATACAAAGTCGGGTAACGTTACCGTAAGTACTTCGAATTTATATGATGTTGTGGAGAAAGTCGTGAAACGTTTCGTTGTATTGAATGCAACGAGCCGTGAGATGTTAGTTGCTGCAAGTGCAACAAATTGTGAAATGCGATTTGAGATATTGTTGTTGTATTATAACATGTTGAATGAGAAATAATACGATGCACGAAGTGCAATGGGTTGTGAATATTGGTTGCACCAATACGAAAACTTAAATAATGCGTTGCAGGAAGTGCAACGAGTTGATTGTGAATGTGCGTTGCAATGAAAGTGATAAGTCAATATCGAATGTGTTGAACAGATTTGAGCATTGACTTCGAATGTCGAGAATAAATTGTTGCACGAGGTGCAACAAATGTCAAAAATAAATCGTTATACGAGGTGCAATAAATGTCGAAAATAAGTCGTTGTACGATGTGCAATACTTGTCGAAAGTAAAAAAAATTATTGCACGTGGTGTCATGCGTGTCAAAGTAAAATCGTTGCACGTGGTGCAATACGTGTCAAAATAAAATCGCTGCACGGAATGCAATAGATATCGAAAATGAATCATTGCACGAGATGCAACGGATGGAAACAAAAGTCATAAATCGATAGAAAGAAATCGTTCGGTAGCTCATCAAACTTGAACTTGTATTGGCAAATGAAAACATTGGCCGAGTTGTGTCGGATTTTGATTTAATCAAGTTACGGTTGTGATCAAGCACGATCACTGCAGAAGTCGTGAGTCGGAAGAGATTGTTGGTTCATACCGAGTATGATGCGACGGAAATAACTTGGTTTCTGAGTGGTATATGGCATACCACCTATGCAATGAATGGCTCGATTCTGAATGGTATATACAATACCACTTGTGCGATGGGTTGCTTCGACATGTTGTGAGAATTGCAGAGGATTCGTCCGCAACAGACGGGATAGCACCGAGACTCGATTAAGAATTTGTATGACGGCATGTTGATGCAAGTGTTCTTTGATGATCGGTTAGAACGGTAATGCGGGACTTGTATCATTGAATGAACATTAGCGTTAGCACCCCCATCGGGAGTCGATATGCCTGCGAACTTTATTTACAGGAATGACCACGTTTGCATCGGGGGAAGAAATCTATTCTTGGAAGCCGTCGTACTAGACATCAAAGAGTACGACATAATCCTGGACATGGATTGGTTGGTCGCTTGTCATGCAACAATCGAGTGCATGGAAAAAAGAGTGGTGTTTCGTCTTCCAAGCGAGGCAAGGTTCTTATATTCGTATGGTACAGTCTCGAAGACGACAATGATGGTATCGGCAATCTCGACGAGGGGTATGTTGCGTTTCGGCTGTACGGAATACTTGGCATCAGTTCGAGATACGATGAAGGATATTGCAGACACAATACAGACTGATGTTGTGACAGATTTTCCCGACATTTTTCCTGACGAGATGCCCGGGATACCGTCGGATCGGGAAATAGATTCAGCATCGATACCTTCCCGAATACACGGCCGATATCAAAAGTACCTTACCGAATGGCTCCAGCAGAACTGAAGGAACTGAAGGTACAATTACAAGAGTTGTTACACCGCAGATTTATTCGCCCTAGCGTCTCTCCGTAGGGAGCTCCCGTACTGTTTGTGAAAAAGAATAATGGATCGATGCGGCTATACATCGACTCTCGTGAACTCAACAAGGCGACCGTACGGAACAAGTATCCCTTGCCACGAATCGATGACTTGTTTGACCAAATGCAAGGTGCGTCAATATTTTCAAAATTTGATCTTCGTTCAGGCTATCATCAGTTGAACATCAAGTTCGATGATGTATTGAAGTCTGCCTTCCGCACTCGATATGGTCATTATGAATTCCTAGTCATGCCATTCTGTTTGACGAATGCTCCAGCCGCTTTCATAGATCTGATGAACCGAGTCTTCCGATCCCAAATCAATAAATTTGTAGTCGTGTTCATCGACGATATCCTTATATACTCAAAGAATCGAAAAAAGCATGCAGAACACTTGAAGACGGTATTGCATGTCATGCCCCGACCCAAAATTACCCGAATCATTGTCCTCGCAGGGGGCGTGATGTCGCACGAGCCTGGAGTTGCGCTCGTGCAAGGCAAGATGACAAGTTCTCAAATGATTATCTTTGATTTGATATTACTACAAAAGGAAAACAGTGTAACGCCCTAGTCCCAAAATACATAGGACTAGAAACGTATCATGTCAGCTGTATACATACGAGTAAATGAAAGGCTCGTATGTATACATAAGCTGTAAAATATAGAAAGCCAAGACACTAAATCTCATCTACGAAGATAAATAATGATATGAAAGCAACTTTGAGTTTGTCATGTATACAATCGTTGGGCGGAGACAAATCCACTACCAACTAATTTAAATAGGAAAGAAATATACAAAGAAAGTGATTTGGTCGAGCGAAGGGGATGACGATCCAAATGCAACATCTCGATGGAATAGAGCGCAAGTCACGGCCTTAGCTAGAGCACCTGCAAGAAGTCACAAAACACACCTGGAGAAATCACCAGGTCCTCAGAGGGACGTAACATGACACATAATATTATGCCATAAACTAAATATAGTTAGCTCAATAGAAAATTGCATATGTCTAAACAGATAAAGGTCCTTAACCATTCTATGTGAAAATGCACTTTGAAGACAACGTTCCACACAGGGGACTTCCGAAACTAGAAACACGGTGCGTTAGCGTTTCAACTGAGGCACTAGTGACATCTAGAGAAAAGAAACAAATAAATGCATGGCACACTAGCTCTCGGGTGAGTCACTAACGGCAGCTAGAGAAAAGTAAATGCACGGCCCACTAGCACTCGACTGAGTCACTAAGGGCATCTAGAAAAAAGTAAACGAGTGAAAGCCCCTACGCCTAATAGTTGTTTTCTTCCTCCCCATGTACTACACGTGCTGTACCCACATCATGATATTCCTAATAATAGCTAAGTCTTCTAGACATCCATAACTATTAGCGGTTATATCCTAACACACGGCCTATAGGCACCGATGATCAGTCAGCACGCAAGTCCGTATGTATATGCGACTCGCGACTTCGTGGCACACAAGTGTCGAGGCCAATGAATGCGGCACTCACAAAGGGTGGTCCCTTAACTCTAGGCCAAAATACAACAAGAAAACTAAAGTATAGTAAATTGTATCTACATACAGTTTTGAAAGAACAATTATTACATTTGCTAAAAATAAAAAATAAGTAAAAACATGCATGATATTGAGCAAGTAAATAAACAGTAAGGGCAAGATGTCTTTCCTGGTGTGTCGCCTGGTGCGGTGCGATAATCCAACAAGCCCTGTTTTGTCCAATAATCGGGGTCGATGCGCAAGGGTCCGGATTTCACGAGGAATAGAAAACATGATCAGTCACGATCGATGGTTGTGAATAAATGAAGTTTTGCGGCAAGAAAATTTACTTGTACTATTTTTGGAAACTTATTTATAATTACTTGAAAAATATATTTTATTAGCTCAAAATATATAGGTAATTATATATACAACTCAAAATATCCGAAGTTTGTCAAATATATTTTATTTTGGTAGGAAAAAATATAGTTTATTAGTTAAAAATATATTTGATAATAATTTGTAAATTTAGAAAACAAAACCAAGTGTTGTTACAGTGAATTATTTTGGTAAAGCTATAATTTTATTATGCCACAAAATAATATAGCAAATACATATAGCGCTTCAACCCAAATGTTAAAAATATTTATTTATACTTACAATAATAATAATATGAATAATAATAATAATAATACAAATAATAATAATTCTAATAACAATAATAACAAAAATAATTAATAATAATTATAATATAATATTGTATATACGTATGTATGTATATATATATATATATATATATATATATATATATATATATATATATATATATATATATATATATATATATATAAAATATATATATATATATATATATATATATATATATTATATTATATATACGCATATATATATATATATATATATATATATATATATATATATATATATATATATATATAAACAGTATTGATAAATAATACTAATAAATTTAACTATACAACCTCTATGTATACAATACCGATACCATAAATAAATAACAATAAAGATAATAATAAAAATAATAGTAACACAACTTATAACCAATACAGGTATATACATGGTATAATAATACACTAATACATAGAACTAATACCAAACTGCTGACAGCAAAAGAAAGTAAAATAAAATAACTAATAAAAAGTAACTAATAAAATATAAGAGGTGAATGAAAGCATTGAATGCTTCCTCTCTGCAAAAGCTTTGAAAAGAAAAAATATCAAAAATAAGAGAGACAATGAGGAAGAGAAACAGCAGAGGAGTCGGGAGAGCCAAAGAGGGAAAGAGGGCCAAGAGACGAAAGAGAGCGTGAGAAGAGGGGAAGCTCGAGAGGAAGAGAGAGGGTGGAGAGGCACGCGCTTGGTGGCTGTAGTACCCCGTCCCGCTCAGTCAATCGGAGGAATAGAAACGCCGACGGCGTTCGGACTTAGCCTTGCAACGGCTTGCTCGGAACATCGCTCAGGTGGGGTAGTTGCGGTGAACTCGCCTCATCTTTGCCTTCATATAATAAATTGCGTGTTTTTAACTTACAGAAGTAGGCTTAATAATAAAAGAGATGAATCTACATAGCTAAAGGGAGTAATCCCGACGGGTCGAATTGAGTTAGAATATGGAAAGGTCCAACGGTCGGCTTAGAGTTGGTGTACGGCGTGCTTTGAAAATGACACTCGGTCCTTCGTCCCGTGGCTTGAGAGAAGAAAAGTTGGTCTTCAACACAAAAACTTCGAACTTGCCTAAGTCATAGGCATCGCCCGCATAAACGCTTGATAAAGCGTGCACGGTTCCACTGCGCAAGGCTTGGCATAGCCTTTGCTTGTCCCTCGAGTTAAGTTGTAGGCTTGAGTAAGTTAGTCAAAGTAATGTCGGTCGACCTAAGTCATTCCAAGTACTGTCCCGCTCATTCTGCGGTTGTCAAGTTAAATAGTCCCACGATCCCAAGGCCCGTCATATGAGGTATAACTTGGGCGATAGCGTTGCATAGAACACATGTCGGTTTAAGGCACGAGCCACGGTTGGGTCAGTGGAAAGTTAGCCACGGTCTGTCGATACTTAAGGAAATACGTTATGTTCAAGTTAAGTTGGAAGGCTATGCAGTAGCCGTTCCCTGAGTTCAAAGAATGTTAATTCTAAGCGATGGTTAGTCGCCGAGAGAAAATATGTCGGGACTGTGGTTCAGTCGCCGAGGCAACCCTGGTTTGGGCTCTGCAAAGAAGTATGAAAGGTGGAAGAAGTAAAGCAAAGGAACTAAGTGATGATGATGAGACCATGCAATTACGTTAAGTCTAGAAAGTTAGCGTAGGCATGTGGTCATGGACAACTTGTCGACAAGGGCGATGTTTCTTCGAACGGCAACCCAGGGCCAAGGGACCGACTTGGCCTAGGAGGAAACAGGGTATACCCGAGCTGGATAATAGGCAACCGGTAGGTCGGAGACTTGCATCGGGGATCGCTACCTGCGGTACAAGGGTCCCGAATGCCAGGCTATGTCTACGATGGCTAGTCAATGCCAGTGACCATTCATATAGATGTGTCGGCACGGGCGGCAATCCGCGTGTGTGCCTTTGGACTGAGTTGAGTTGAATGTGTATGCAGTTAGAGAACACAATGTCTGGGCCTAAGAATTGGCTACAACGAAGGCGGCGTGCTTCGGCACGAGGTATGGCGTCGAGTGTTAAGTCGTTGGCATAGAGTTGCATAAGTTAGGCTTGAGCTGTTGCGAGTTAAGTCGAGAAGGGCCGTAGGGCAAGTTAGGTGAAGTTACGTTGAGTTGCCGGACACGACCTCGAAATATGAGGCACGGTCGCGTTGTCAAGACTAAAGTATAGGCAAGACTAAGCGAGAAGGTGCTGCTTCAGAGTTATTGAAACACAAATTGAGTTCATGGCACGACTGAGTCGTTACGTCCCCGAGTTTGGCACGAAAGCCAGGTATGAGTCGGTGTGTTGACATTGCAAGCAAATAAGAAGGTCTTGAGGCAAGGATAAGGATGTTATCGGTGTGATAACACGTCACAAAGAAATAGAGTCTATCGTATAGTTGCATCTCTGATGATGGCCATAAGGCAAACACGACTTGATAGGTTAACGTTATTGGCACGAGAAGGGTCTAAGGTAAAGTATGAGTTAACGTTGTTGTTGCAAGCACGGAATGGTCCGCAGACACAAGTATGCAAAGGCGTCTGTCATAAAACTGATCCTATGACAAGACTAGAAAGATAATTGATAAGAATGGACTATGTTGCACAAAATAAATTAACGTTTTGGTTTTGTATGGGTGGGCGGGGAGCTCATTCTACCAGTACAGTTGAGTACTGACACCCACATAGTTTATATGTGCAGACACAGGTAGAAGCTCATGGTGCGGGGCTCGCTTGGATGCGTCGAGGCATGGAGTTCCTTGGCGATTCGTGTAATGACCTGCTCCGCCCTAGCGGAACGCCGATTCAAACGGCAAGTGCAACGACTCAAACGAGCCGTCGACCCGAAGAGTTGGCATCGACCTGATGAAGAATCGATGCAAGGCTTACATTGGCCCGTCAAAGATGAATCCAGACTTAGACTTTCAAAGGCGCGCTCGGAGTATCGCTCGGCCGATACGAACATCGCTAAGGTGGGTGGCTCCGATGAACTCGTCTTTGCTTAGCCTAGACACATAACAATACGGACACTATTGCTAGAATCGCTAGGCGATAACACTGCGCATGCTAATAAATGACTTAACGCACCTAGCTAAGAGAATAATCCCATCTTGTATGCTTGTATAGAATATGGAAAGAAATATAGAAATATATGAGAACTCTCGCACCGCGCTCCACGCTCGTGCTACGGTACAAGCTTACGTTTATGTTCCTTATGCGTTCAAACAATGAAACAATGAATGAATGAATCAATGAACAAACAGACAAGTGAAAGAAAGAAAGGAATGAATGAATAGAAGATAAGGAAGAAAAGGGATGGTTAGCGACAGGTATGACGGGCATGTGCAACGGGGCTCGCTACCCGCGCTGCACGGACGCCAACCTGGTCGATAACGCATTGTGGCTAAGGGTTAGCCTACGGCTCTGAGATAGCCGTTAAGTTAAAATAACAATAAAATACAAAATGGTCGTGGACGGCTCGTGCACGAGTGAAAAGGAATTCCAAGGGCAGCGAACGACGATTTCGTGGCCGGCCTAGACGGAATCATGGCCTACGGGCGGACAGGTGTGCGGGCTTGGGCACATAACCAAACGTAGGGCCGGTTATTCAATAGTCTATCAAGGTGTACCAGCCATCATGCTTGATAGATGAGAATGCCACAGGAGAAAATGTCCAAAATGGCTGACATGCCAGCGACCGGTGCATATAGATTTAAGTGGGCTTTGCTGGTGGCAATCCACGTGCAAGTCCTTGCATTAAAATCAAAGTAGTCTAAAGTTAACTGAATGAAGCGCCTTATGAATAGGCTTGAAATGTAACGCACCAAATGATAAGGAGTACTTCGTGCAAATGAATTTGAAAACACGCCTACGACGCGTTAGAATCTAAGGCAGGAACACGCCCTTGTAACTGAATGTTTACGTGAATCATGTTAAGTTGAAATATATGAATTGTTGACTAACTTGGTTTACATTGAACAGGGAAGGCCGGACGGTAAGTATGGCTAAGTCTTGTATGTATTTCCATGCGACACTTGAAATTGGCAACACGAGATAGGCTATGAAATATGCCATGAAATTGATCCTAAGGCAAGATTAGAAAGACAATGAATGATCGAGATGCACAAAAGTAAATAGAACGTGTTTGGTAATGATAGCATTGTGGGCGAGCTAGCCTCCCCACCAGTGCATAACAATGTACTGATAACCCCACAGTCCGCTTGCAGGAAGCAGGAAACGTCGGCGGATGCGGAGCTTTCCTCGAACGTGCTAAGGCACGGAGCTATCTCTGGAGCCTTGGAGCGTTGCAAGAAGCTGGAGCACCATATATAGGACATAATGTATCGGAACATCACCATGAATTATTCTATCTTGTAAGCCACTTGGCACGCCTTTTATGTTTCAGAAGGAGAGAGCTTGAGCGATTTGTAATATCGGCCTAGCGCTGCCTGTAAACTTCTTGAATATCAATAAAGAACTGAATTCGCTTCAACTTGTGTTCATTTACTTTCCGCTGCAAATGGGGGACACTCTGTGCGACTCTGCGGCCTAGCTCAAATCGGCCGTTTCTGGACTTGGCCTTGCACGGGCGCAACCTAGGCCCGTGCGGCATCACGCCTTAGCGAGGACGATCGATCCTACGGGAGCGGGGCGTGACAGATTGGTATCAGAGCACGGTTTCACGTCCTTGGACTTCATTCAATTTTCTCAGTTTTGAAAGCTCGGTTGGAAATAAAAGAAGTGTACGCTCTCTCTCGTTGTGCCTTGGGATGTTCCATACAATAAGTCTAATATTTTTAAAAGCTCGTACAAGTACTCGGTTGAACGGGATCGATAGGCGAAGGCCTTTGTGCCGAACCACGATGTACTTGAGTGGAAGGAACCGATGCTAAGAGTTAGCAAACGCAAGACGTGCTTGAATAACCTTACGCTGACAATAGCGAACGAGTATGCGAGACCGAAGTATAGTTCGAACGGGAGAATTATGCACGCAGCCTTTTGGCTAAGTTGTGCCGAGTGCCGCGCACCTAGACCTTCTGGTGCGAACGAGTTTGCGAGCGAGACCGACTGTCGCTCGGACGAGAATAAGGAAGACTTAGAATGTATGTTGATAAAGACGCTACTTGACCGACGCTAAAGCGAACACGGGGAAATAGTTTTTAGATTTTGAAGAATGAGCGAACGCACAATTGGACATGTCGATCGGGAGTCGAATAACCTTTCGAGGATTTGTAGAATGACTTGATTCCGAGTGGTGTATGTGATAGCTTCGAGGAAGAATAAGAATGAGTGTCGGCGACTAGTCGAGTGGCTCGAATCCTGAGTGGTGTATAGACGTTATAGAAATTGTTCGAGCGAAACTAAAGGATTTATGGATAGAACGAGTATGTCGGCAAGCGATGATATCGCACAAAGCCTTAGAACGAGTAACGCTTAGTTGGTTTCGACTTTGATAGTCTCAAACGAGATATCGTTCGGACGAATTAAGAATGCGTAGTGTGAATTACGAAATGATATAATAGAGAGTCGGAACGATGAAACGAATGGAGGTCTTGGTCGAGGAAACATAGAAGATTGTGCATGCGAATTTGGAATGTTGCCGAAAGGATTGAAACTTGAGTTAAGGTGAAATACCCATGGACGAGATCGAAGATAGCACGATCGGAAGATAGCGTGCATGGAAAACGTTGGTTTGAAGATACGAGGATGACTAAGGATTTGGAATAGATGTTGCTCAATGAAGAGTTAGCACGAGACAACGTGAATTGAGGAATTAAGTTACACGACTCGGAATTCGTTGTAAAAGGAAGATCGTCAGGTTATGTGCATCATCGATGGTATTGAGGCGTATCAAAGATCGATGTACGATAACTCGGGGGTACTCTAATTCGATGAATGATGACCGTGTTAGAAGTTATTATTTCGAAATATGCTATATTGGGGATTGGATAAAAATGAATGTTGGATGGAGAGGAAAGTGACTTGATTGTTCGGTGATAACCACAACGACAACGATCTTGTCTTGCGCGAGCGCAACTCCAGCCTCGCACATGCGTCACGTCGGATTTGGGACGATCGTTCCGCGTGAGCGTTGGCATGGTGATTCATGTCTAACGGGAATGGTCGAACTCAAAATATCATGACATGACAAATTGGATTGCTTCGACTTGTGGTTTGAAGCGAAGGTGGATTCGAGGATTGTTAGGACTTGCGATTGAAGAATGAGAAAACTTGAGGATTGAGTAGACCCAATCCGCGTATCAAAAATGAGCAAGTCTAGACGCAACGCAAGAGTTACGTCCCGTTGAGGACGATTATTCTGCGGGAATGTTGACATGGTGATTCAAGTCCGCCGTGGATAATCAGACTTACGTGAGATCGGGGCGCGACATATTGCAAGGCTAGACGACCTTGTGATCGACTACGTGAATTGGATAGGATGGATAGGTGAATTATATCAAACATACTTGAAGAGATGGACTACGGTAATTGCTAGTGCTGACGCACGAGATTGACTTATCAAGGAATTGATTGAGGACAACCTATCGTAGGGTGACTTTCCTAAACGAGCTCAGACATGGAGTGGAGAATGTGTTGATGCGAATAGGAGGAACACTGCTTGATATTTAGAAATTTGAGTGAAACAAACTTGGGTAGAAACTCCCGTACAAGCGAACAAATGGTTTGACCATAGGATTTGGGGCGAGCGTCGTACAACGACCTTGTACGATGAGCTATAGAGTTGACATATAACTATGCCCTTGTGAGATGACCTAGCGGATAGGCGGACGACCCTATGCCGAGTGATTGAACCTGTGCGATGGCATTTGCAGTATCGTCTGGACGGACGATAGACTTGGGGCAACAAGACTTAGAATAGGACGGAGAACTGGGAGTGTGCGTGAACGACGGCGAGATTGGCCCCAAACGAAGGAAAAGATAAGAATGGATGATGCGTAAGTAAATTTGGGATAACGAATTGAATCATTGATTGGAAGACGTACTCGATGATAGTGCGATACTTGGTCTCGAATCGGATGGGAATTACTTAGACTTGGTCGACTCCGCTAAGAAGAAATCGTATTGATTTCGTAGACAAGAACGCTTGAAAAACGAATCGAATCATCTCGATGACCGAGATAAACGATAGTGAGATGCACACAAGTTCGGTTTTAAATCAAAGTTAGCAAAACGATCGGCAAATCAAAACTATTACGAGTAGCTTGTCCGACTTCGCTAATCGCTAAGCTTGGTTGAAATGTACGTATTCGAGGGACGCCTTGAATGCATGCACGATCCAAACTCAGCGATATGATGAACTCGAATGTAGCTGTAAGTGGGTGTTGCGATGCGCATGAACAAATGAGTGAGTTAGCCTCAACCTACGACTCTCGTATTTGACGAATTACAACGTACCCCGTGCGACCGTTTCAATCCCATGATACGTCGAAATAGCAACAAGTCGAAGAAATACGACAATTGAATAAGCACCATCAACTCTAAAATGAAAGAAAAGCCATTCAATAAAATCGACCAAACGTATGCGACACGGAACTTGGAAAGGTATCGAGTATAAGTTCGATGCCATCGAACGGTAAAGCCATTCGATAGGAATTGCCTAAGGTATGCACACGGCGATGAGTAAAGGAACGGTAGGATGACCCGCACTCAGGAAGTCTCGAGGATGAGACTTGTTTTGAGTGGTGTATTATGTAATGACCCGCTCCGCCCTAGCGGAACGCCGATTCAAACGGCAAGTGCAACGACTCAAACGAGCCGTCGACCCGAAGAGTTGGCATCGACCTGATAAAGAATCGATGCAAGGCTTACATTGGCCCGTCAAAGATGAATCCAGACTTAGACTTTCAAAGGCGTGCTCGGAGTATCGCTCGGCCGATGCGAACATCGCTAAGGTGGGTGGCTCCGATGAACTCGTCTTTGCTTAGCCTAGACACATAACAATACGGACACTATTGCTAGAATCGCTAGGCGATAACACTGCGCATGCTAATAAATGACTTAACGCACCTAGCTAAGGGAATAATCCTATCTTGTATGCTTGTATAGAATATGGAAAGAAACATGGAAATATATGAGAACTCTCGTACCGCGCTCCACGCTCGTGCTACGGCACAAGCTTACGTTTATGTTCCTTATGCGTTCAAACAATGAAACAATGAATGAATGAATCAATAAACAAACGGACAAGTGATAGAAAGAAATGAATGAATGAATAGAAGATAAGGAAGAAAAGGGATGGTTAGCGACAGGTATGACGGGCACGTGCAACGGGGCTCGCTACCCGCGCTGTACGGACGCCAACCTGGTCGATAACGCATTGTGGCTAAGGGTTAGCCTACGGCTCTGAGACAGCCGTTAAGTTAAAATGATAATAAAATACAAAATGGTCGTGGACGGCTCGTACACGAGTGAAAAGGGATTCCAAGGACAGCGAACGACGATTTCGTGGCCGGCCTAGGCGGAATCATGGCCTACGGGCGGACATGTGTGCGGGCTTGGGCACATAACCAAACGTAGGACCGGTTATTCAATAGTCTATCAAGGTGTACCAGCCATCACGCTTGATAGATGAGAATGCCACAGGGGAAAATGTCCAAAATGGCTGACATGCCAGCGACCGGTGCATATAGATTTAAGTGGGCTTTGCTGGTGGCAATCCACGTGCAAGTCCTTGCATTAAAATCAAAGTAGTCTAAAGTTAACTGAATGAAGCGCCTTATGAATAGGCTTGAAATGTAACGCACCAAATGATAAAGAGTACTTCGTGCAAATGAATTTGAAAACACGCCTACGACGCGTTAGAATCTAAGGCAGGAACACGCCCTTGTAACTGAATGTTTACGTGAATCATGTTAAGTTGAAATATATGAATTGTTGACTAACTTGGTTTACATTGAACAGGGAAGGCCGGACGGTAAGTATGGGTAAGTCTTGTATGTATTTCCATGCGACACTTGAAATTGGCAATACGAGATAGGCTATGAAATATGTCATAAAATTGATCCTAAGGCAAGATTAGAAAGACAATGAATGATAGAGATGCACAAAAGTAAATAGAACGTGTTTGGTAATGATAGCATTGTGGGCGAGCTAGCCTCTCCACCAGTGCATAACAATGTACTGATAACCCCACAGTCCGCTTGCAGGAAGCAGGAAACGTCGACGGGTACGGAGCTTTCCTCGAACGTGCTAAGGCGCGGAGCTATCTCTGGAGCCTTGGAGCGTTGCAAGGAGCTAGAGCACCATATACAGGACATAATGTATCGGAACATCACCATGAATCATTCCATCTTGTAAGCCACTTGGCACGCCTTTTATGTTTCAGAAGGAGAGAGCTTGAGCGATTTGTAATATCGGCCTAGCGCCGCCTGTAAACTTCTTGAATATCAATAAAGAACTGAATTCGCTTCAACTTGTGTTCATTTACTTTCCGCTGCAAATGGGGGACACTCTGTGCGACTCTGCGGCCTAGCTCAAATCGGCCGTTTCTGGACTTGGCCTTGCACGGGCGCAACCTAGGCCCGTGCGGCATCACGCCTTAGCGAGGACGATCGATCCTACGGGAGCGGGACGTGACAATTCGAAGCGTGCGGTCGCATGAAAACAAGACTTATACGGGACATAATATATGTACGTCGCCTTCCGAAGCTTCCGCTGGCTCAAGACTTATATTTGTGAGATGAGAGAGAGCAGAGTGACTTGTAATGTGAGCTTGAGAGACTTGTAATCGTGGCCTTGCGCCCATTGTAACCTATGTTTCAATATCAATAAAGAGCTTCTTTGAGTAACTTGTGTTTTGTTCTAAATTCCGCTGCTGTTATTCAATGTCTCTGCTT
This sequence comes from Iris pallida, assembly GCA_029216955.1. Taxonomy (NCBI): domain Eukaryota; kingdom Viridiplantae; phylum Streptophyta; class Magnoliopsida; order Asparagales; family Iridaceae; genus Iris; species Iris pallida. The sequence continues at coordinate 7,622,075 of JANAVB010034019.1, forward strand.
GGGACTTCTGTGCGACGATCTCGTCGCAGCCGCTGAAATCGGCCGTTATGGAACCAGTCTTGCTCGAGCGCAATCTAGGCTCGTGCGGCATCACGCCTTAGCGAGGACGATCGCTCCTACGGGAGTGGAGCGTGACATAAATGGTATCAGAGCACGACTTTACGTCCTTGGACTATCAATTGAATTCTTTAACTCTGTTGTTTCTGCGAACTCTGAATGTTGCTTCCGCATATTGAAATCGTTGGTGTGCTCTCTCTCAAATGTCCCACGGGATGTCCATACAATAAGTCTATCTATTTTGCAAAATATAGGAGAATAGTTTTCGACAAAACAAAAAGATAGTTCGCGTAAGCACGGTTGGCTAAGTCAGACTGGGCATATATACCAAAGTTGCGTCGACCTTAGAAAAGTCGAGTGCAGGAATTGAATAGTGTCGAGCAAGAATGAGTTGGACTCAATTGAGAAAATGAGATGACTATCGATAGGGGTGCTATCGAGCGACGATAACGTCGGTGCGATATAGATGAGCGTGCTTGAAAACTGAAGAATGGTTCGAACGGGATTCAAAAAAGTCAATTTTGATTCGACTAATAGTTTTGAGGATTTGTCAAATGACTTCATCCCTGAATGGTGTATGCGATAGCCTCAGGGATGTCGATCGATCGATTGAGGATTCGGGGTGTCGATGAGTCTATCAGCAAGCGTCGCACCTGTGCAAAGCCTTAGATTGAGTGAGTTGTCATGAATTTTGATAAGTGGATTCGAACAAATTAGAAATGACACGTACGGAACGTGCACGGGATTGAGGATTGCGAGAGTATGAAACGCAAAAACAATTGAGTAGGTGAAATCAAATCAAAGAAAAGTTAAGGTATAGCGAATGGATAACTTGATCGAGAAAATTGATACGGATCGTATATAAAAAGTTAGCATGACAGGTAGATAGCGTGCATAAATGGTTTGATTTTGAAGTTACGCGAATGACTCTAAGGATTGGATTGAATGTTGCTCGATAATTTGAGTTAGCAAAGGGAGATACGAATTGAGGAAATACGTTGGTCGATGACTTAAGATAGACGGATGAACAATACACGAATTTGGGTTTAAGGAATTTGATGTGGGGAATGACTCGAGGGATGATGATCGAACTTGAATTTGAATGTCGAGGAGATTATCCAATCAGACGATAGCACCATTCGTACGACTCAGAATTTGTTGCAAAGGAAGATCATCAGGTTACGCATATCGTCGATGGTATTGAGGCGTATCAAAGATAGATATGCGATAACTCAGGGGTACTCTGACTCGGCGGATGACGATCGTGCAAGTGTTATTGTTCGGTTGGGTGTTATACTTAGGATTTTGATTAAGATAAATGTTGGATGAAAATAAATATGTCTTAAGGGTTACGCGGATAACTACAGTGTTGACATTCTTACCTTGCACGAGCGCAACTCTAGCCTCGCACATGCGTTGCGTCAGAATTGGGGCGATCGTTCCGTATGAGCGCTGACATGGTGATTCATGTCACAGGAATGATCGAACTCGAAAAATTAGGACGCGGCAACTTTGATTGTCTCGACTTGTTGGTTTGATGCGAAGAAAAATTCGAGGATGTTTAGACTTACGATTGATGGATAAAATAAACTTGAGGATTGAGTAGGTCCAATCCGCGCATCGAGAATGAATTAGTTTAGACACAAAACAAAAGTTACGTCTCGATGAGGATGACTATCCCACGGGAGCGTGCATGGTGATTCATGTCCACCGTAGATAATCTGAATCGTGTGAGATCGGGGCGCAACATATTGTTAAGCTAGACGACCTCATGATCGAATACGTGAATTGGGATGAATGACTTAGGGAATATGAAATGTGAATTATGGTTTAGCGATGGATTGTGTCGTAGCGTGCTTGGCTTGGAAGGGATGATAGGAGGATTATGTCGAACATGTTCATAGAGATTGACTATACGAAATGGCTTGTTGAACGAGTGAGATTGATATATTAAGGAATTGGTTGAAACGTAAGTTGTCATAGGATGGCTTTGCTGAATGACTCAGATCCCGTGCGACGAATGTTAAGATGTGTGTAGGGAACCGATGCTCGATGTTAGAAATCAGAGTGATGCGAGCTTGGGTAGAAAACCCCCGTACTATCAACTTGGTTTGACCTTAGGATGGGGTCAGTGTTGATATTGTTGTTTGGGAACTATGATTCCAATAGAAAGACATAGCCTAACGGTTAGGCAGACGTCCGAGTGCGAAGTGGTAGGAAATTGTGGAGGCACCACTCGCGAGTCTCGGCGGACATGCACGTATATCAGGGATGCCCGAATATGTGCACGATTCCGACTTAAGTGGTGATGGGGGGTTCTTTATCACGAGGCTTGGCTGAAATGCATGTATTTTGGGGACGCCTAAAATATGTGCATGATCCATACTAAGTGATACGTTGAATTCAAGTGAGACTTGAGGAACAGGAAAGTGTCGAGGATTTTGAGATTGTAAGTTTTGAAAAAAAGATTGTGGGTAGCACGAGCGTGGCTCGGATTGAGAAAACGTATAGACGTAGTGTGTGCTAGAGTTCGTGAATGTTAATTAAAGTGATGAGTCAATGAGTAAGTACTCAGTTAGTTTCGAGGACGAAATTTGTTCTGAGTGGTGTATGATGTAGTGCCCCGTCCCGCTCAGTCAATCGGAGGAATAGAAATGCCGACGGTTTTCAGACTTAGCCTTGCAACGGCTTGCTCGGGACATCGCTCAGGTGGGATAGTTTCGGTGAACTCGTCTCATCTTTGCCTTCACATAATAAATCGCGTATTTTTAACTTGCACAAGTAGGCTTAATAATAAAGGAGATGAATCCACATAGCTAAAGGGAGTAATCCCGACGGGTCGAATTGAGTTAGAATATGGAAAGGTCCAACGGTCGGCTTAGAGTTGGTGCACGGCGTGCTTTGAAAATGACACTCGGTCCTTCGTCCCATGGCTTGGGAGAAGGAAAGTTGGTCTTCAACACAAAAACTTCGAACTTGCCTAAGTCATAAGCATCGCTCGCATAAACGCTTGATAAAGCGTGCACGGTTCCACTACGCAAGGCTTGGCATAGCCTTTGTTCGTCCCTTGTGTTGACACAAAGTCACAGTCAACCAAATATTGATAACATTGACTAAATAATAATTGTAATAATTCAATACGACACACGACGTCTACATCAAGCTCAAGTCAGAAGACAGCTCAGTCTTTACAGTTCAGTTAAGTCTGTATTTTACACTTTCTTTGAGTCTAGACTGATTGTAAACTGTGTCATGCTGAGCTCTTGAGACTTGACCTATAGTCTACCTAATTATCCTCAAACTCTACCATCCAGAAAAATACCCACTGGCCACTTAGACCAGCTCTGTGCTCTGGAGACAGAGTTCGGGCCGAACTCTGCCTCCACACAGAGTTCGGGCCGAACTCTGTCCCCTAAAAATTAGTATCCTTAATTTTAGGGTTAGCTGGTTGCTAGTTGTCCAACGGCCAAATATTTGAAATTTTCTATCCGAATTCTGGCCGAATTCTGCCTACAAAAACACTATAAATAGGCCATAAATTTTCTCATTTCAAATCATCCAATCTTCTCTTCTCTTCTCTTCTTTCTTAAAGCTCAGAAAAGCCATATCCTTCCCATCTACTAGCCACAAGCCTCCTAAGTCTCGAGTGCTCAGCATCTCTCAGTTAGGATTCTTGTGCAAGAGTTGAAGAAGTCGCTTGGACAATTCCAAGCAAATCGCCACTGCGATCCTCTGTAAGAATTTAACGTGCTCTTCTGAAGAAAAGGCACGGGTTGTAAACTACTATTTCACAAATAGTGGATTTAATCCTGAGCTAGAGTTCTCAGGCCTGGACTAGTCCTCCACGAGGGAAACCAGGTTAAAATCGGCTGTGTCTGCGTATGCTCTCTTGATTCTCTCTTTATTTTCCGTACTTACTCTGATTGGTTTTATTTGTGATAGAGTTGATTTTTTAATTGGATATTATCTCTATATACTCTATTCACCCCCCTCTAGAGTTGTCATCTGTTCTTCAATTGGTATCAGAGCTCTGTTCTCTTTACAATAATTTACATCCTAGAGCTGATCCATGGCAACCACACAATCCTTGATTTCCAATCATGGTGAAGGGCAGTCCACTCATAGGCCTCCTCTATTTGATGGAACCAACTACACATATTGGAAAACAAAGATGAGTTTTTATCTCAAGTCTCTAGACTTTGACCTGTGGACTGTCGTCACTGACGGTTACAAAAAGCCCGCCAGGATAGTTGTCAACGGTGATCTTGTTGAGAAATTACATGACAAATATTCTGACGAGGAGAAGAAACAGGCAAGTCTAGATGCGAGAGCTATTAATGCTTTATTCTGTACTATAGACAGGAATGAGTTTAACAGGGTATCTACATGCACCACATCTCATTAAGTATGGAAACTTCTAGAAGTGACGCATGAAGGAACTACCCAAGTCAAGGAATCAAAGATAAGCCGTCTTACGCAAGAATACGAGGCTTTCAAGATGAAACCAAATGAGACGATCATGCAAATGTTCACAAGATTCCTCGACATCATCAACCCCCTGTCTTCGCTCGGCAAGCAATACTCAAATCATGAGAAGATTCGCAAGCTACTTAGGGGGCTACCAAAGATTTGGAACCCTAAGGTGACGGCCATCATAGAAGGAAATGATCTCACAACCATGTCCATGGAGACCTTGATGGGAAAGCTAATGACTCATGAGCTTGACCTCAAGGACTTCGAAGAGCCTGCTCCTAAGGCTAAGGAGATCGCACTCAAAGCTCACTGGCGAAGGGCTGAACCCAAAGAGACAGATGATGATGACTCAGAAGATGATCAAGCCCTTATGGTCCGCAACTTCAAGAAATTCCTTCGCTTCAATCGAAGGAAGAAGGAACCACAAGAAGATGGTGAAGAAGAGCCAACTTGCTATGGTTGCAAAAAGACTGGACACGTCCAAAAAGACTGTCCATTCTTGAAGAAGAGCAACCGCTATGAAAAGCCATACAAGAAGACTTCATCAAAGAAATATGCCAACACAAGCATTTGGCATGAAAGCGAAGCTAGTGACTCCGAGAAAGAAAAGGACTCTCCTCAAGATACGGCTAATGTGTGCCTAATGGCAACATCCGATAAGGTATCAAACGAAACTCTTGACGACTTCTCTTTTGATGAACTTGGCGATGCTTTCACTGATTTACTCGATGATCACAAAAAGATCATTGGTAAATACAAACACGCCAAGGACAAAATCAAAAGTCATGAAGACGAGATTCAAAGACTTTCTCTATTGCTTGATAACATTAGAGACACTTCACCCACGGAAGTCACTGATGAAGTATCGAAGCTTAAACTAAGCCTTCATGATGCTGAAACACGTATTGAGCAACAGACATAAGAAATCACAACACTCAACACGTTGCTTGCTGAAGAAAAGAGTAGACACAAGATTTCTATGACTAAGATTTATGGTTTAAATGCTAAGGTTACTGATCTGCAGGCTGTCTCTAAGAGATTAGAGACTAAATTGGGTAAACAGGTTGCTCAACCTCAAACCCAATCTCATGAGACACCCACAAAGCATAACACTTCTCATGCTAGTCATTCATATCATCCATCTACAACACATAATCATGCTTTCATATACACACAATTTCACAAAGGACACAAACCACATACACGTAGAAATAATTATCATAGATACAATCATCATGCTGCACAAAGACACAATCAACATTACAGTGTCATGCCATATAGACAACATCACAATGTCATGCCATATAGACAACATCACAATGTCATGCCATATAGACAACATCACCATGCTCCATATAACAACATCACCATGCTCCATATAGACAATATCACCATGCCACTCCACAGCACTCTATGCATAATCATCATCATCATGATAATCATCATACTTCTGCTCATTACACTGCTTATAGACATCATCAGCATGCTCCTAATGTAAATAGGAATGCTACATGTACTTATTGTGGTTTACATGGTCACATATCACCATAATGTAGAATTAGAAGATTAGTTGATAGAAAAATATATGCATGGTTTCCAAAAACTAACTTTTCAGGACCCTCAAGAAATCGGGTACCAAAGGTCACATCTACTCTTGATGTAGGTGGACCTTCCCTCCTCAACTAAGAGTAAGTGGATTCTCGATAGTGGATGCTCGCGGCATATGACAGGAGACGCAAATCTTTTCGCATTACTATCGATGAAGAAAGAAGGATATGTATCCTTCGACAACAACCTCAAAGGTTATATTATAGATAATGGTAATATTGGTTATCCTCCCCCTCCCGTAATAAAGGATGTCTGCCTAGTGACCGAGTTAAAGCATAACCTGTTCAGCATTAGTCATCTTGCTGACCATGGATATGACATTAACTTTGGACAAAACAAATGCCTTATTTATGATAGGTCAACGGGAGACATCGCTTTTGAAGGGGTAAGAGAGGATAATATTTATACTTTCTATTTGTCTGGAAATACTAACAATACAGGTAGATGTTTATATGCTCATAAAGATGAACGGCTACTATGGCACCAGCGTCTTGGTCATGCCAATATGGATAATATATCCAGGCTATCAACCAAGAAGCTAGTTAGAGGCTTGCCTGACATCACATTCAAAAAGGACACCGTATATGCCGAATGTGAGTTGAACAAGGCAACCAAGTCATCTTTTCATTCCATAAACTCTGTAAGCACTTCTAGACCCTTACAATTACTCCATATGGATTTATTTGGGCCTAGTAGAGTAGCCAGTCTTGGCAGAAAACTCTATGCCTTTGTTATTGTTGATGATTTTTCAAGATTTACTTGGGTTTTCTTTCTTGCAAATAAAAGTGATGCTATTTCAGTTTTCAAGATTTTTGTTAAGAAAGTTCAAAACGAAAAAGGCTACATGATTACTCAAATCCGAAGTGATCATGGAGGCGAATTCGAAAATTCTGTTTTTGAAAGATTTTGTGATTCTAATGGTTTTGATCATGAGTTTTCTTGTCCAAGAACTTCCCAACAAAATGGTGTTGTGAAGCAGAAGAATAGGACTCTTGGCGATATGGCTAGAGTCATGTTGAATAAATTCTCACTTCCGAAATACTTTTGGGCAGAAGCTGTCAGTACAGCATGCCATATTTTGAATAGTGTGCTTATTCGTCCCATTACGAAGAAAATACCCTATGAGCTTTGGTTTGGAAGAACCCCCAATGTTTCTTATTTTAAAATTTTTAGATGTAGATGTTTTATCCTTAACACCAAAGACAACTTAGGCAAATTTGATGCCAAAGCTGACGATGGTATATTCCTTGGCTATGCTGCCAAGAGTAAGGGATATAGAGTTTTTAACAAACGCTCGTTAATTGTGGAAGAGTCTACAAATGTGACTTTTGACGAAGATAACAGTGCAGCAGCTACTCTTGATGATGATGTTGAGCCATCAACGTCTACTCCAATGAACACCACAACCGAAACAAATTCTCTGGAAAGCTTGCCTAAGAAATTCTCTTTCAAGCCTTCACATCCAAAAAATTTGGTAATAGGTGAGGTTTCACGTGGAGTAACCACTAGATCATCATTAAGAGACTCTATTGCTAGCACTGCCTTTATTTCACAAATTGAGCCTAAAAACATTTCTGAAGCTTTCAATGATGAATTTTGGATTTCTGCTATGCAAGAAGAACTCAACCAATTCGAGAGGAGCCAAGTATGGGAACTAGTTCCTAGACCAGCTGATCACTCGATCATTGGTACTAAATAGGTTTTTAGAAACAAAGTAAATGAAGATGGTTCAGTCACACGCAACAAAGCTCGTCTAGTAGCTCAAGGATACAACCAAGAGGAAGGTATCGACTATGATGAGACGTATGCTCCTGTTGCTAGACTAGAATCCATTCGGATGCTCTGTGCATTTGCAAATTTTCAAAATTTCAAATTATTTCAAATGGATGTTAAAAGTGCTTTCTTGAATGGTTTTATTAAGGAGGAAGTTTATGTAAAATAACCCCCTGGCTTTGAAAATAACAAATTTCCCGACCACGTGTTCAAGCTAAAGAAAGCGCTGTACGGCCTCAAACAAGCCCCTAGAGCTTGGTATGAACGGCTAAGCAACTTCTTGCTTGAGAAAGGTTTTTCAAAAGGGAAAATTGACACTACACTTTTCATAAAGTCTTTGAAGGACACTATTCTCTTAGTTCAGATATATGTAGATGATATTATTTTTTGGTTCTACTGATAAAACCCTTTGTCAAGATTTTGCCAAGTGTATGCAGACCGAGTTTGAGATGAGCATGATGGAGGAGCTCAACTACTTTCTTGGGCTACAAGTCAAACAAATGATAAATGGAACCTTCATCTGTCGGTCGAAGTATATAAAGGACATGCTGAAGAAATTCGAACTTGATAATGTCAAACCAATTAGCACTCCTATGGCTACTTCAACCAAACTGGAACCAGATGAGAGCGACAAACCCGTAGATCAACGTAAGTATCGAGGTATGATAGGCAGTCTACTTTATCTTACTTCTAGTTGCCCTGATATAATGTTTAGCGTTTGTCTGTGTGCTAGATATCAAGCAAATCCTAAGGAATCGTACATGACCGCAGTTAAGCGTATCTTTAGATACCTTAAGGGTACGGTTACAGTGGGTCTATGGTATCCCAAGTCAACATCATTTGACCTTATTGGTTACTCTGATGCTGATTTTGCTGGATGCAAGGTCGACCGTAAAAGTACGAGCGGTACGTGCCATTTATTAGGAAAGGCTTTAGTCTCTTGGTTTAGCAAGAAACAGAATTCTGTCGCACTATCCACAACAGAAGCTGAATACATAGCAGCTGGGCGTTGTTGTGCACAGATTCTGTGGATGAAGCAAACCCTTGAAGACTATAATTTATCTTTCATGCATATTCCTATCTTCTGTGACAACACTAGTACAATTAATCTTACTAAGAATCCCATATGTCACTCACGCACAAAACACATTGAGATTAGACACCACTTTTTGCGTGATCATCAGCAAAATAGCACGATTAATTTAGAATTTGTTGACACTGATCATCAGTTAGCAGACTTCTTTACTAAGCCATTATCCGAAGAGCGCTTCAGTTTCCTTTGTCGTGAACTTGGAATTTTTGATGAAGCTGTCATAAATTAAAATGCACCTGCGTAAATATCGAATATATTGAGATTCTCTTAAAAATAAACTTGCTATGGGTACAAGCCGAAAGGGTCCTTCTGACAACAAGGCGTAAAAGCCTAAGCGACACGGTGCACTAGTCCTCAGGACTACCGCTAGCTGGAATCCGGCCCCTGCAGCTAACCCATGGTAGATTCAAATTCTTGAATCATAATATATTTTTTTGTTTATTATATGGTTCGTTTTAATTTATTACTGCTGACACACTATATTTCAATTTCATTCTGCTATTCTTCTACTTCACTATCTAACTGGTTGAATCTTTCAAAGCATTTGTCCTCATATCTTACTTGTTTTCCATACTTAACCAATTTTTTTATCCTTCCAGCCTGATTTTAGTTCTGGGACATGAACCCAGAACTCGGGCCGAACTCTGCCCCTACCAGAGTTCGGGCCGAGTTCGGTCCCCCTGTTCCAGAATCGGGACAGGTTTCAGCCGTTTGATCAAATGAGATCCTACGGTCCAGATTCACTCCGACCAAAGAAAACCCTCTCCTTATATTCGGGTTTTCCTCTCTCTTCTTCATTCTTTCCACCACCTTCTTCTCCTCCAACATATTTTCACAAACCCTAACCCTAGATTTCTCTCCATAGTGCTCCATTGCTCACCAAAATCAAGGAGAAGGGCTATTTTCTCATTCTCTTTCACTGTTCATTGTTGATTTGAGGTATAACTCCTTCTTCTTCTCTATTTCAATTTCTCTATTTTGTGCAATGGCTCCTCGCTTGCCCAATCGTGGGAAGAGGACTCGAACCGAGGGTGCTTCCTCTTCGAATCCTCCTCCTCCCATTGAGCAACCCGTTGAACAACAACAACCCCCTCATCCGTTGTTCAACCCACCTCGTCTCCATGACCCTAATACGTATGACGACCGATTATTTGTATCGCTAGACGCATCCAACGAGTGGTTTAGCGACTTTCGGACTCGTCCGGTATTCGGGGGACATCCTATTAATTTTACCATCTTTTCTCAATATGAATCCATGTTTCAAGATCTTTGCTTAAATGAGTTAGTCACTGCGATTTCTGCCATCTATCGCAATGCCATCCAAATGTTCTACTGCAACTTATGATGACACTCACATCTATTCACGAGTTGCGGGTATTGATATATCCTTTGATGACTTTGACTTAGTCGAATATCTTGACCTACAAGAGCCCAACTCTTGGAAAAAGCTTGTTGAAGCCCGGTCGTTCCGCTTTCCCGACGAAACTTCCCTTGAGAGCTTCAAGGACGACTTGTGCACTCCGTACACCCGTCCTCGCAAGCTTATGGCTAAATTTCTAAATCTATATTTTTTTGATCTTCATCGGATTATTTTCAACACTATTCTGCCAAAAGCCGGCTCAACCGATGAAGTCACATATTTTGAGATCTCAGCATTGTATCATCTTCACTATCGCATTCCTTTCAATCTTCCACGTTCCATGATGGACTGGATGATAAACTGTAGGAAGAAACCACGAGCCCTGGTTTATCCTTTGTATCTTCCTATGGTGTTTCGTGCGTTCATTATTCCTATTCATAACTGTCCTTTCTTGCCTGCCCCTGCATTCCTTTCCAAGGCACGACGACTTCAGGCAGTCGTAGCCTCTCCTGCCACTTCTGAGCATTCTGATGATGGAGCCCGACGCCCCTCCACTTGGACAGGATGCGCCTCTTCCTCCTGCTACCCTTGACTCCATCCAGACCATGCTCCGAGATCGTTTCGACTTAGAGGACGATCGCTGGGCTCAGATGGACTATCGTACTACCCTGCAGATGAGTGCACTCAGCAACTCGCTGTATGATATTCGGTATTCCATGTCCCGTCATCCTTCTATGCCCATTCCCATGGAGCGGGATCTCGGTCGTGAGGGATATCGTATTGACGATCCTTGGGTCATGCGTTACCTGGATCCGGGTGCTGCTTTTATGGACCCCAGGCGCTCCGACTCTGCTGGGCCTTCTCGTGCTCCATGATGGAGATGGCTTTTACTTAATGATGCTGCTGCTGATCGTAGTTTATTTTTATGCTTTCTAGTACTTTTCAGTTGTTTAGTTGGATTTATGTACTTGGTATAATTTTTATGGTTTGGTGACTCTAGTTATGAGTTGTGACTCTTATGATTCTAGTAGTTCTATTATTATATGCTCATTATGTTCGTTCATATGCTATTTCTTCTCTTTTTGGTGTGTTTGCCCATTATTATCTGCTTCATATTATATTGCTAAATGCCAAAAGGGGGAGAGATATGTATATTCTGTGTATTGTATACGTGGTATATGTGCTTTTGGTGCTTTTGGAAGAATTTCTCTATCAGGCCAACAGGTTCAACGCATTGTTTACGGGGGAGCTATCTTGTTTAGCTCGGCACAAATTATGGGGGAGCTTTGCTTTTGTCATTTCTGTGTCCAGGTATGAATATTGAATATACATTTATTATTTTGTCAATTATCAATATGGGGGAGATTGTTGACACAAAGTCACAGTCAACCAAATATTGATAACATTGACTAAATAATAATTGTAATAATTCAATACGACACACGACGTCTACATCAAGCTCAAGTCAGAAGACAGCTCAGTCTTTACAGTTCAGTTATATATGAGTCTGTATTTTACACTTTCTTTGAGTCTAGACTGATTGTAAACTGTGTCATGCTGAGCTCTTGAGACTTGACCTATAGTCTACCCAATTATCCTCAAACTCCACCATCCAGAAAAATACCCACTGGCCACTTAGACCAGCTCTGTGCTCTGGAGACAGAGTTCGGGCCGAACTCTGCCTCCACACAGAGTTCGGGCCGAACTCTGTCCCCTAAAAATTAGCATCCTTAATTTTAGGGTTAGCTGGTTGCTAGTTGTCCAACGGCCAAATATTTGAAATTTCCTACCCGAATTTTGGCCGAATTCTGCCTACAAAAACACTATAAATAGGCCATGAATTTTCTCATTTCAAATCATCCAATCTTCTCTTCTCTTCTTTCTTAAAGCTCAGAAAAGCCATACCCTTCCCATCTACTAGCCACAAGCCTCCTAAGTCTCGAGTGCTCAGCATCTCTCAGTTAGGATTCTTGTGCAAGAGTTGAAGAAGTCGCTTGGACAATTCCAAGCAAATCGCCACTGCGATCCTCTGTAAGAAGTTGACGTGCTCTTCTGAAGAAAAGGCACGGGTTGTAAACTACTATTTCACAAATAGTGGATTTAATCCTGAGCTAGAGTTCTCAGGCCTGGACTAGTCCTCCACGAGGGAAACCAGGTTAAAATCGGCTGTGTCTGCGTATGCTCTCTTGATTCTCTCTTTATTTTCCGTACTTACTCTGATTGGTTTTATTTGTGATAGAGTTGATTTTTTAATTGGATATTATCTCTATATACTCTATTCACCCCCTTCTAGAGTTGCCATCTGTTCTTCACCTTGGGTTAAGTTGTAGGCTTGAGTAAGTTAGGCAAAGTTATGCCGGTCGACCTAAGTCATTCCAAGTGCTGTCCTGCTCATTCTACGGTTGTCAAGTTAAATAGTCCCACGATCCCAAGGCCCGTCATATGATGTATGACTTGGGCGATAGCGTTGCATAGAACACGTGTCGGTTTAAGGCACGAGCCACGGTTGGTTCAGTGGAAAGTTAGCCACGGTCTGTCGATACTTAAGGAAACACGTTATGTTCAAGTTAAGTTGGAAGGCTATGCAGTAGCCGTTCCCTGAGTTCAAAGAATGTTAAGTCTAAGCGATGGTTAGTCGCCGAGAGAAAATATGTCGGGACTGTGGTTCAGTCGTCGAGGCAACTTTGGGCTCTGCAAAGAAGTATGAAAGGTGGAAGAAGTAAAGCAAAGGAACTAAGTGATGATGATGAGACCATGCAATTACGTTAAGTCTAAAAAGTTAGCGTAGGCGCGTGGTCATAGACAACTTGTCGACAAGGGCGATGTTTCTTCGAGCGGCAACCCAGGGCCAAGGGACCGACTCGGCCTAGGAGGAAACAGGGTATAGCCGAGCTGGGTAATAGGCAACCGGTAGGTCGGGGACTTGCATCGGGGATCGCTACCTGCGGTGTAAGGGTCCCGAATGCCAGGCTATGTCCACGATGGCTAGTCAATGCTAGTGACCATTCATTCATATAGATGTGTCGGCACGGGCGGCAATCCGCGTGTGTGCCTTTGGACTGAGTTGAGTTGAATGTGTATGCAGTTAGAGAACACAATGTCTGGGCCTAAGAATTGGCTACAACGAAGGCGGCGTGCTTCGGCACGAGGTATGGCGTCGAGTGTTAAGTCTTTGGCATAGAGTTGCATGAATTAGGCTTGAGCTGTTGCGAGTTAAGTCGAGAAGGGCCGTAGGGCAAGTTGGGTGAAGTTACGTTGAGTTGCTGGGCACGACCTCGAAATGTGAGGCACGGCCGTGTTGTCAAGACTAAAGTATAGGTAAGACTAAGCGAGGAGGCGCTGCCTCAGAGTTATTGAAGCACGAATTCAGTTCATGGCACGACTGAGTCGTTACATCCCAGAGTTTGGCACGAAAGCCAGGTATGAGTCTGTGTGTTGACATTGCAAGCAAACAAAAAGGTCTTGAGGCAAGGATAAGGATGTTATCGGTGCGATAGCACGGTCATAAGGAAATAGAGTATATCATATAGTTGCGTCTCTGATGATGGCTGTAAGGCAAATACGACTTGATAGGTTAACGTTATTAGCACGAAAAGGGTCTAAGGTAAAGTATGAGTTAACGTTGTTGTTGCAAGCACGGAATGGTCCGCAGATACAAGTATGCAAAGACATCTGTCATAAAACTGATCCTAAGACAAGACTAGAAAGACAATTGATAAGAATGGACTATGTTGCACAAAGTAAATTAACATGTTGGTTTTATATGGGTGGGCGAGGAGCTCATTACACCAGTACAGTTGAGTACTGACACCCACATAGTTTACATGTGCAGGTACAGGTAGAAGCTCGTGGTGTGGGGCTCGCTTGGATGCGTCGAGGCATGGAGTTCCTTGGCGATTCGAAGCGTGCGGCCGCGTGAAAATAAGACTTATACGGGACATAATGTATGGACGTCACCTTCCGAAGCTTCCGCTGGCTCAAGACTTATATTTGAGAGATGAGAGAGAGCAGAGTGACTTGTAATATGAGCTTGAGAGACTTGTAATCGTGGCCTTGCGCCCATTGTAACTGTTGTTTCAATATCAATAAAGAGCTTCTTTGAGTAACTTGTGTTTTGTTCTAAATTTCGCTGCTATTATTCAATGTCTCTGCTTGGGACTTCTGTGCGACGACCCCGTCGCAGCCGCTGAAATCGGCCGTTATGGAACCCGTCTTGTACGAGCACAATCTAGGCTCGTGCGGCATCACGCCTTAGCAAGGACGATCGCTCCTACGGAAGCGGGGCGTGACATAAATGGTATCAGAGCACGGCTTTACGTCCTTGGACTATCAATTGAATTCTTTAACTCTGTTATTTTTGCGAACTCTGAATGTTGCTTCCGCATATTGAAATCGTTAGTGCGCTCTCTCTCAGATGTCCCACGGGATGTCTATACAATAAGTCTATCTATTTTGCAAAATATAGGAGAATAATTTTCGACAAAACAAAAAGATAGTTCGCGTAAGCACGGTTGGCTAAGTCGGACTGGACATATACACCAAAGTTGCGTCGAACTTAGAAAAGTCAAGTGCGGGAATTGAATAGTGTCGTGCAAGAATGAGTTGGACTCAATTGAGAAAATGAGATGACTATCGATAGGGGTGCTATCGAGCGACGATAACGTCGATGCGATATAGATGAGCGTGCTTGAAAACTGAGGAATGGTTCGAACGGGATTCGAAGAAGTCAATTTTGATTCGAATGATAGTTTTGAGGATTTATCAAATGACTTCATCCTTGAGTGGTGTATGCGATAGCCTCAGGGATGTCGATCGATCGATTGAGGATTCGAGGTGTCGATGAGTCTATCAGCAAGCGTCGCACCTGTGTAAAGCCTTAGATTGAGTGAGTTGTTGTCATGAATTTTGATAAGTGGATTCGAACAAATTAGAAATGACACGCACGGAACGTGCACGGGATTGAGGATTGTGCGAGTATGAAACACGAAAATGATTGAGTAGGTAAAATCGAATCGAAGAAAAGTTAAGGTGTAGCGAATGGATCACTTGATCGAGGAAATTGATACGGATCATATACAAAAAGTTAGCACGACAGGTAGATAGCGTGCATAAATTGTTTGATTTTGAAGTTACACGAATGACTCTAAGGATTGGATTGAATGTTGCTCTATGATTTGAGTTAGCAAAGGGAGATGCGAATTGAGAAAATACGTTGGTCGATGACTTAAGATAGACGGATGAATAATACACGAATTTGGGTTTAAGGAATTTGATGTGGGGAATGACTCGAGGGATGATGATCGAACTTGAATTTGAATGTCGAGGAGATTATCCAGTCAGACGATAGCACCATTCGCACAAGTCAGAATTTGTTGCAAAGGAAGATCGTCAGGTTACGCATATCGTCGATGGTATTGAGGGGTATCAAAGATAGATATGCGATAACCCGGGGGTACTCTGACTCGGCGGATGACGATCGTGCAAGTGTTATTGTTCGGTTGGGTGCTATACTTAGGATTTTGATTGAGATAAATGTTGGATGAAAATAAATATATCTTGAGGGTTACGCGGATAACCACAGTGTTGACATTCTTGCCTTGCACGAGCGCAACTCTAGCCTCGCACATGCGTTGCATCAGAATTGGGGCGATCATTCCGCGTGAGCGCTGACATGGTGATTCATGTCGCGGGAATGATCGAACTCAGAAAATTAGGACACGGCAACTTTGATTGTCTCGACTTGTTGGTTTGATGCGAAAAAAAATTCGAGGATGTTTAGACTTGCGATTGATGGATGAAATAAACTTGAGGATTAAGTAGGTCCAATCCGTGCATCGAGAATGAATAAGTCTAGACACAAAATAAAAGTTACGTCCCGATGAGGATGACTATCCTGCGGGAGCGTGCATGGTGATTCATGTCCACCGTAGATAATCTGAATCGCATGAGATCGGGGAGCAACATATTGTTAAGCTAGACGACCTCATGATCGAATACGTAAATTGGGATGAATGACTTAGGGAATATGAAATGTGAATTATGGTTTAGCGATGGATTGTGTCGTAGCGTGCTTGGCTTGGAAGGGATGATAGGAGGATTATGTCGAACGTGATCGAAGATATTGACTATGCGAAATGGCTTGTTGAACGAGTGAGATTGATATGTTAAGGAATTGGTTAAAATGTAAGTTGTCATAGGATGGCTTTGCTGAATGACTCAGACCCCGTACGACGAATGTTGAGATGTGTATAGGGAATCGATGCTCGATGTTAGAAATCAGAGTGATACGAGCTTGGGTAGAAAACTCCTGTACAATCAACTTGGTTTGACCTTAGGATGGGATCAGTGTTGATATTGTTGTTTGGGAACTATGATTCCAATACTGACGGAAAGACATAGCCTAACGGTTAGGCAGACGTCCGAGTGCGAAGTGGTAGGAAATTGTGGAGGCACCACTCGCGAGTCTCGGCTGACATCCACGTATATCAGGGACGCCCGAATATGTGCATGATTCTGACTCAAGTGGTGATGGGGGGGATTCTCTATCACGAGGCTTGGCTGAAATGCATGTATTTTGGGGACGCCTAAAATATGTGCACGATCCATACTAAGTGATACGTTGAATTCAAGGAAGACTTGAGGAACAAGAAAGTGTCAAGGATTTTAAGATTGTAAGTTTTGAAGAAAAGATTGTGGGTAGCACGAGCGTGGCTCGGATTGAGAAAACGCATAGACGTAGTGTGTGCTAGAGTTCGTGAATGTTAATTAAAGTGATGAGTCAATGAGTAAGTACTCAGTTAGTTTCGAGGACGAAACTTGTTCTGAGTGGTGTATGATGTAGTATCCCATCCCGCTCAGTCAATCGGAGGAATAGAAACGCCGACGGCGTTCGGACTTAGCCTTGCAACGGCTTGCTCGGGACATCGCTCAGGTGGGGTAGTTTCGGTAAACTCGCCTCATCTTTGCCTTCACATAATAAATTGCGTATTTTCAACTTGCACAAGTAGGCTTAATAATAAAATAGATGAATCTACATAGCTAAAGGGAGTAATCCCGACGGGTCGAATTGAGTTAGAATATGGAAAGGTCCAAAGGTCGGCTTAGAGTTGGTGCTCGGCGTGCTTTGAAAATGACACTCGGTCCTTCGTCCTGTGGCTTGGAAGAAGGAAAGTTGGTCTTCAACACAAAAACATCGAACTTGCCTAAGTCATAGGCATCGCCCGCATAAACGTTTGATAAAGCGTGCACGGTTCCACTGCGCAAGGCTTGGCATAGCCTTTGCTCGTCCCTCGGGTTAAGTTGTAGGCTTGAGTAAGTTAGGCAAAGTTATGCCGGTCGACCTAAGTCATTCCAAGTGCTGTCCCGCTCATTCTGCGGTTGTCAACTTAAATAGTCCCACGATCCCAAGGCCCGTCATATGAGGTATGACTTGGGCGATAGCGTTGCATAGAACACGTGTCGGTTTAAGGCATGAGCCACGGTTGGTTCGGTAAAAAGTTAGCCATGGTCTGTCGATACTTAAGGAAACATATTATGTTCAAGTTAAGTTGGAAGGCTATGCAGTAGCCGTTCCCTGAGTTCAAAGAATGTTAAGTCTAAGCGATGGTTAGTCGCCAAGAGGAAATATGTCAGGACTGTGGTTCAGTCGCCGAGGCAACCCTGGTTTGGGCTCTACAAAGAAGTATGAAAGGTGGAAGAAGTAAAGCAAAGGAACTAAGTGATGATGATGAGACCATGCAATTACGTTAAGTCTAGAAAGTTAGCGTAGGCGCGTGGTCATGGACAACTTGTCGACAAGGGCGATATTTCTTCGAGCGGCAACCCAGGGCCAAGGGACCGACTCGGCCTAGGAGGAAACAGGGTATAGCCGAGATGGGTATTAGGCAACCGGTAGGTCGGGGACTTGCATCGGGGATCGCTACCTGCGGTACAAGGGTCCCGAATGCCAGGCTATGTCCACGATGGCTAGTTAATGCCAGTGACCATTCATATAGATGTGTTGGCACGGGCGGCAATCCGCGTGTGTGCCTTTGGACTGAGTTGAGTTGAATGTGTATGCAGTTAGAGAACACAATGTCTGGGCCTAAGAATTGGCTACAACGAAGGCGGCGTGCTTCGGCATGAGGTATGGCGTCGAGTGTTAAGTCGTTGGCATAGAGTTGCATTAGTTAGGCTTGAGCTGTTGCGAGTTAAGTCGAGAAGGGCCGTAGGGCAAGTTGGGTGAAGTTACATTGAGTTGCTGGGCACGACCTCGAAATGTGAGGCACGGCTGCGTTGTCAAGACTAAAGTATAGGCAAGACTAAGCGAGGAGGCGCTGCCTCAGAGTTATTGAAGCACGAATTGAGTTCATGGCATGACTGAGTCGTTATGTCCCAGAGTTTGGCACGAAAGCCAGGTATGAGTCGGTGTATTGACATTGCAAGCAAACAAGAAGGTCTTGAGGCAAGGATAAGGATGTTATCGGTGCGATAGCACGGTCACAAAGAAATAGAGTCTATCGTATAGTTGCGTCTCTGATGATGGCCGTAAGGCAAACACGACTTGATAGGTTAACGTTATTGGCACGAGAAGGGTCTAAGGCAAAGTATGAGTTAACGTTGTTATTGCAAGCACGGAATGGTCCATAGACACAAGTATGCAAAGGCGTCTGTCATAAAACTGATCCTAAGACAAGACTAGAAAGACAATTGATAAGAATGGACTATGTTGCATAAAGTAAATTAATGTGTTGGTTTTGTATGGGTGGGCGAGGAGCTCATTCCACCAGTATATTTGAGTACTGACACCCACATAGTTTACATGTGCAGGCACAGGTAGAAGCTCGTGGTACGGGGCTCGCTTGGATGCGTCGAGGCATGGAGTTCCTTGGCGATTCGAAGCGTGCAGCCGCGTGGAAATAAGACATATACGGGACATAATGTATGGACGTCACCTTCCGAAGCTTCCGCTGGCTCAAGACATATATTTGAGAAATAAGAGAGAGCAGAGTTACTTGTAATGTGAGCTTGAGAGACTTATAATCGTGGCCTTGCGCCCATTGTAATCGTTGTTTCAATATCAATAAAGAGCTTCTTTGAGTAACTTGTGTTTTGTTCTAAATTTTGCTGCTATTATTCAATATCTTTGCTTGGGACTTCTGTGCGACGACCCCGTCACAGCCGTTGAAATTGGCCGTTATGGAACCCACCTTGCACGAGCGCAATCTAGGCTCGTGCGGCATCACGCCTTAGCGAGGACGATCGCTACTATGGGAGTAGGGCGTGACAGTGGCGGTCATGTGGGACGGGGACGGACACGCGCGTCGGCGTAGTCGACGCGACGGCGGTTCGCCGGCGAGTTCGGGCGACAGGGGTTCAGATTTGGGGCTCACTCGCCGAGGAGGCCTGGCTCGTCGACGGCGGCGCTTCCACATGGTTGGGAGGCGCCGACCAGGAAGGTCGGTGGCACAGGTGGATGTTCGCATGGTGGCCGGTCGGGCGGCTGGAGGTAGCGCTCACGGGGCGAAGCGGTCGTGGAGAGGTGGAGTGGCGACGGGTTTGGCCGACGTCGGAGGAGGAAGTCAGGACGGAGAAGCGGGGCTCAGGTAAGGGTTTTGGTCTTCTTTTTGTTGGTTGTATGGGAAGAGTGGCGGTAGTGCCTGTAATGCCCTATTCCGTACGGTGCATTACGCTGAAGCGTTGACTCAGCGAGTCGCGTTGAACGAATGAAATGTATCGATGCGAATCGATACGAGAGTTACGTTGTCCCGAGCAACGCATCGAACTGAGTCGATGCGAAGAGTTGTCTTGTCCCGAAAGAATGCATCGAGTGAATCGATGCGAAGCACCGTGTTGCCCCGAAGGATGAGTGCGTTGAATCGGCTCAAAGATTCTAAGAAATCGAATCGACCAAGGCGCAAGTCCGAATCGATGCAAGTATTGATTTTAGTTGTTTTTGTGTACAGGTTATACGTTGATGCAAAATATTATAGGTCAATCTTTTGCCATTTTTAGTAAGGGGTCCGCGAAATCAAATTGTCGCCTTGCGACGGGCTGAGACTTGGGCACGCTAAGCCAAATCGGATGTATAATTCAATGAAGCACGAAGTGCTCGAATGGCTAAGTCAGAAAAAAGTGTCCGTGCAACAAAGTTATAAAATCGTGCCGCATCGGCTCGACGAAACGATAAAGGCATATCGACTCAAGGTGGGAGGATTGACTTCTTTTTACTCCTTCATGTGGTAAGTCAAATATATCATTGTATGTTAAAGTTAACCTATCGACGCCACGAGCGTGGTCCGATTGAAAAGTAAATCGTATTGTGAGTCGAACACTAAGTTAGAACAATTGAAATAAAACGTGCATCATATGCACGAGTCGCTATAGAACATCGGAAATCGCAAAGGCGAGCGCCTCGGTGCGCAAGCCGCAAGAACATGGGATAACTGTAATCGACGAGTGCCTTAGTGTACGAACCATACCGTGCCTTCGCGCACGAGTTAGAAAGGCAAGAACATCGAAAGATAATAGGCGAACGCCCTAGTGCGCAAGCCCCGAACATTGAACGCTAAATTATAAAACATCAAAATACGGTCGAAACGTGTATACGTGCACGAGACCATACAAGATGTCTTCGTTGCGAGAGAATACAGTTGTGGCATGAATGTGGCAGAACTATCGGATATGACATAATGCCTCGGAAGGTGTTCGAGACCTTCGGGTCGTTCGGTTGAGGAACATTGAGTTGAGGCATAATGCCATTGAACATTGAAATAAAGTACGAAATATAAGAACATAGAAAGTTAACGGAAGAAATACGAGATGATAAAGTCTGAGTCTCGGACTCAAGACTATGCTTGGTTGTTTGAATAATAAGGGCGTTGCATGGTCGAATGGGATGGTCTTGAGATTAATGTGATAATGACTCGTACACGAGTATTTCCTCCAAATGGTTAAATGCCGAAGCGCCCTAGAACCGCTTGGCCTAGGAGGAAAATGAATAATCTTTGTAGGCGCACATCCTTAAGACGAATAGCACTCGCTTATAGATGGAAAAAGCTGCAAATGATGGTATACAGCGGGAATGTTTCGGTTGTTGGGACCGCAACCCACCCGTTAAACGACTGGCAGTCCGACCAAAGAATAAGAAAAGAATGAGAGAAAAGAAAGTAAGAAACTCCTTTAGTCCATTCTGGCACGGATACGCCAACGGCCTTCATATAGCTAAGGAACGATGGGTTGAAAGTGTAGGCGCGTATGCGTCCCGCACATAGATCCTGCTTAGAGATGCACTTATAACATGACAGGGAAGGAATAGGGCGCATCCACCTTGCGTCGGTGCAAGAGCGAGTGTGTCGACTTAGTAAGAAGTCACGCCACGACTCAAACACGAGATTGCTTGTTTGCTTGCCTATTTCAATTCGAATAACATGCTTGCCATGCTAACATGCTTTATACTTTCGAATATGCCATAAAATTTTCCCTAAGGAGAACATAGCAAGATCATAAGCTAGTTGCATGATTCAACATAAATACTAAAATGTCAGTTTGGAAAGAAGGTCTTTGCATCAGTACATGCGAGGACGAACGTACTGATCCCCTACTAGCTTCATGTAGGGTGCAGGGAATGGATGGCTCGCGGCGAAGCTTCGCTTGAACGCGTTGAGGCTTGGAATACCGAAGCGTATTGAAGCGTGCGGTCGCATTGACGCTCGGACTATGCAACAGGATTGATGCGGCCGAGATATAGAAGGCATGATGTATGGAACGGTAAAATCCTTTGTGGGCAAGAGAGAACCTGAGTGTTGTAGCCAATCTGGCATATATTGTTAGGCTATCGAAAGCCTTTGTAATCTCAATTTCGGATATCAACAAAGAGAATTGTTTCGTATAATCTGTTTTTCTTTCGTTGTTAATATCGAATCAAAAGATAACCATTTGAGAACTTGTCATCTTGCCTTGCACGAGTGCAACTCCTGGCTCGTACGGCATCATGCCCCCTACGAGGACGATGATTCGGGTGATTCCGGGTCGGGGCGTGACAGTGCCCTTGGTGGGATGGTGATTCTGGTCGGGCGGTCGAGGTACGACGGTGTGGTCTGATGATGACGATGGTGAGGGTGGTTGTGATGGTGGAGATGGGGATGATGATGACATGGGCAGCGGCGGTACCGGTCGGGGTTGAGGTGGTGAAGTGGCAAGAGTGATTTGGTAGTGGCGGGGGTTTGTTGGCCAGTGTGGTCACAACCATGGGTGCGACGACGGATCGGGGTGTCGATTGGCTGTGGGTTCGCCGAAATTGGTGATCATAGGGTTGCGGTCATGATGTTGGTGGTGAGAGCGCCGGTTAGGTGGTAGGGTGTTCCATTATGGAAGCGGAGGGATGGCTGCCGTGACAGGGAGCGGTGGAAGGCTGGGTTCGGCTATGAGGACAGGGCATGAGGCCAACGTGAAGGCTCCAGGGAGGTGGTCGGAGCTTCGACGAGTTAGGGTTAGGGTTTGATTGTGTCGGGATATGTCCGACACAGAAAATATAATGTATATGTAAATATGGAATAAGAATTGACGGTCACAGACACGATGCACTGACACAGCTGTGGATGGTGGCGATGGCTATGGTGGATGTTTGTGGTGTGGGCAACTGTGGAGAACAAAGACGGTGCTTCCCTTTAAATAGGGTGGAAGACATTCTGATTAGATAAGGATCACAATTTGCAAAAAAAAATCAATAGATAAAATCTTTTTTAAATCAAATAGAATTTGAAATTGGTTTTAATATAAAAGAATTAATCAATATTTGTATACAACAATAATTATTTAAACATTATTAAATAATCATATTAATAATTTAAAAAATATCTTTGCGTAGCAAAATGATTTAGTAAACTCTTCATTCATTTAAAATAAATGAATCATATCGAATCAAATATTATATCATTCACATTACGTATATCCAAATATCTATTAATAATAAATAAATTTAGTAAATCATTTTACTATAAAGATACTAAAAATTTCTATTACAAATATTAATAAAAATATTTTCTAACACAACATTTGTTTTTAGAAACGAGTTAATACAATAAGACTTAAAAGAATATGGAAAATATGAGGTACGAATTTCATAGATAAATTTTAGTAAATCAACACACTCCCACACACACACATAGATACATATTTTGTTCGAAAACAAATCGTAACGAAAACGTATATACATATACCGACTGACAAAAATAATTAAATAGAAATAATAATAAAAATAATATATAAAAATTAGGGGTTTTACAAACAGAGTAATACGAAACCATTCTCTTTATTGATATTCAAACTGAGATTACAAAGGCTTTCGATAGCCCAACAATATATGTCAGATTGGCTACAACACTCAGGTTCTCTCTTACCCACAAAGGATTTTACTGTTCCATACATCACGCCTTCTATATCTCGACCGCATCAATCTTGTTGCATGTTCGAGCGTCAATGCGGTCGTATGCCTCAATACGCTTTGGCATCCCAAGCCTCAACGCGTTTAAGCGAAGCTCCGCTGCGAGCAGACCAATCCTTGAACCTGCTAGCAAACTAGGGGGGATTAGTACTTTTGTCCTCGCTATACTGATCAAAGACCCACTTAACAAACCGACATTTAGTATTGTATTGACTCATGCAAACATACAATTTAGTTCTTTTTCTATGTTCTCCTTAGGATCAGTTCATGGCATATTTAAAGACTGTAAAGCATGTTATCATGGCAAGCATGTTATTCAATTCGCATAAGTAAACAGGCAAGCACTCTCGTATTTATTTTGTGGCACGACTTACCAACATCGACGCACTCGCCCTTGCACCGATGCAAGGTGAATACGCCTATCAGCTTTCCATGTCATGTTATAAGTGCTTTCTATGCGGATCTATATGTGATGATATGAGTGTACCTTGCACTTTCGACCCAGGATTCGTCCATGCAGGATATATGTATACCTTGTACTTCCAACCATCGCCCTTAACTATATGAAGGTCACTAGCTTTTCGGGCTAGAATGGACTTATATTACTCAAATCGAATATATAAGACGTTGATCACTCTGTGCGGTTGCTAACCCAAACAATCAGAGTGCCACCGAAATACTTGAATTAGTGGCTTATCACATCCACTAGAAGGTCGCTAACCGTCTAGATGAAGTGCACCAACATATCGATAACCGCAATCTCTCCTAGGCCGAACGGTCCCAGCGCCCTGGCGTGCCACGTTCGAGGGATGCCCGTGCATAGGCTTCTTTATATCTTTAAGTCCATTTGACCATGCAACGCATCTTATCTTTCATACAACCAAGCAAGTTTGCCTATCTCTATTTCAATTGGCACAACGCCCCAATGTTCTCAACGAACGCCCCGAAGGCCATGAACATTTCAAAGGCACCATGCCGCATCGACAATTATGTCACATCCGTGCCATAACTATTTTTCTCTCAACGAAGCCATCTTTTGTAGTCTCGTTCAACTGCGCACTCGTTGATATAGTTATTCTCCCTTTACTTGTATCGTGAGTTCGATGCACGCCTCAAGGCCGTATTTCAATGTTCTACGCTTTAGGGTTCAGCACGTTATACTTATGTTCCATTCTTCTGACTCGTGCAACTGAGGCACGCCTCGATAAGGTATTCAATGTTCTATCGCTCGTGCACTGAGGCACTCGCGTCGATATAGTCTTTCAATGTTCTTGTATGCTAACTCGTGTGCGGTGGCACGGAATGACTTATGCACTGAGGTACTCGTCGATACAATTATCCCATGTTTTATGGCTTGCGTACCGAGGCGCTCGCCTTTGCGATATTTAATGTTCCATAGTGACTCATACATTTGATGTACGATTCATTTCAATTATTCTATCGAGTGTTCGACACGCACTATGTTTATCTCTCGATCGAGCCATGCCCGTGGTCTCGGTAGGTTAACTCAGCATACAATGATATATATTTTACTTAGTCATGAAGGAGTAGGAAAGAGAAGTCAATGTCCCCCACCTTGAGTCGATACGCCTTGTCGTTTTATCGAGCCGATGCGACTCGATTTCATAACTTTGTTGCACGGCCAACTCTCCTGACTTAGCCATTCGAGTACTTCGTGCTTCATTGAAATATTACGTACGATTTGGCTTACCGTGCCAATGCCTCAGTCCGTCACAAGGTGACGATTGGTTTTGCGAACCCTTTTCTGAATAAGACAAAATGTCGACCTCTAATATTTCAGCGTAAACGGATAGCCTGCACACGAAATCAACTAAAATCAATACTTATTCGATTTGGTCAATTGCCTTGCGTCGATTCGATTTCTTAGAATCTTCGAACAAACTCAATGCTTTCCCTCGGGCCAACTTAACACTTACATTGATATTACTCGATGCGTTCTTCGGGTCGACGTAACTCTTTACATCGATTTGCATTGATACATTTCTCGAGACAACGTAACTCTTGTATCGATTCATATCGATACAAATCGGTCAACGCAACTCTTTGAGTCAACGACTCAGCATAATGTACCGTGCGGAGTGGGGCATTACATTACAGACTCTGCGTGAAAATAAATTATATGCCAAGCGGAGTAAATATGAGTTCTGGATGAGTAGTGTGACATTTCTCGGACATGTAATCTCTGCCGAAGGTGTCTCGATGGACCAAAGAAGATTGAAACGGTGGTAGATTGAAAACGACCTACCTCGGCTAGCGACGTTCGAGTTTTTTGGGCTTAACAGGTTACTATCGAAGATTCGTACGGAGCTTTTCAAAACTAGTGTCGCCTCTGACTTGCCTCACCCAGAAGGGAGTAGTATTTGAATGAAGTGACGACTGTGAATCCAGCTTTCAAAAGTTGAAGCAACGGCTCGTCTCAGCTACAATCCTTGCACTTCCAGATGGTCCAGAAGGCTTTCAGATATTCAGCGATGCATCAAAAATTGGCCTCGGGTGCGTACTCATGCAGAGAGATAAAGTCATCTCTTACGCTTCACGGCAGTTGAAACAGCATGAGAAAAATATCTGACGCATGACCTAGAATTGGCGGCGATCGTGTTTGCATTGAAACTCTGGCGGCACTACCTCTATGGTGTGGCTCGCAGAATCTACACAGATCATAAAAGCCTAAAATACTTGTTTATGCAACGAGAACTCAACTTACGGCAGCGACGTTGGCTCGAACTCATAAAAGATTACGAGCTAACAATCTAGTATACACTGGACAAGGGAAACGTTGTAGCCGACGCGCTTAGCAGAATGTTTACGGATCGCTGGCCATAAATAATGAGATACGGCAAGAGCTTGAAGCGATGGATATCGAACTCGAAATTAAGTATCGACACCTGTACCTAGCTCAGTTGAAGCTAGGGTCGAGCCTGCTTAGCAAAATAAAGACCGCACAGAAAGACGATTCATTCCTGAAGAAAATGTATGAGCTGATTTCAACAAGAAAGGCGACTGACTTTGCGGAAGATAGAGACAGAACAATGCGACTAAATGGAAGGCTCTGCATTCCTGAAACTGTCGAACTCAAAAAAGAAATTCGATGGAAGTACATTATGCGAAGTACTCGTTACATCCTGGAAGCACCAAGATGTATAAGGACTTACGCACAAATTTTTGGTGGCAAGACATGAAGAAAGACGTGGCTACTTTCGTGTCGCAGTACATGGCGTGTCAGCAAGTGAAGACATAACACCAAAGGCCAGACGAAGAGCTGCAGAACCTCGCCATTCCCGAGTGGAAGTGGGACAACATCTCGATGGATTTTATTATAGGATTTTAGAAGACGCCGTGGGAGAATGATACGATTTGGGTCATTGTTGATAGATTGACCTAGTCGGCTCACTTTATCGCAATTAAAGTCGGATGGAGTGTCGATCGGTTAGTGCAAATCTATATCGACGAGATTGTTCGACTGTACGGGGTACCGGCCACAATAATTTTGGACAGAGACGGACGATTCCTATCACATTTTTGGATGAGCCTGCAAGCGACGACGGGGACCAAACTAAATTTTAGTTCTGCGTACCACCCCCAGACAGACGGTCAGACGGAGAGGATAAATCAAATCTTAGAGGATATGTTGCGCCTGTGTGCGATCGATCTAAAGACTAGTTGGGATACGCATTTGTTCTTGCGGAATTTGCTTATAACAACAGTTATCAGTCGAGCATTCAGATGGCTCCATATAAGCATTCTATAGAAGGAAGTGTCATTCTCCAATATGCTGGGATGAAGTCGGAAGCGACAAGTGCTTGAACCTAAACTGGTGGAGCAGGCCGTCGAAAAGGTCCGCTTGATCCGAGATAGACTCTGTATCGCGCAAAGTCGACAAAAGAGCTACGCACATCTTCGTCGACGACCTCTAGAATTTTTGGTCGGGGACCATGTATTTTTGAAAGTAATGCCCATGCGTGGCGTGATGTGATTCGACGTTAAAGCCAAATTGAACTCGAGATTGGTAGGCCCCTTCGAGATCATCGAGTGAGTTGCAACGGTTGCTTATCGGATCGCACTACCTCCTGCCTTGGCTGATGTGCACGATGTTTTCCATGTTTCACAACTTCGAAAATATGTGCACGATCCAAGTCACGTGGTTAGATTCGATCAGTTGGAGCTACATACTGACTTGTCCTACTCGGAAGGTCCTATTCAAATTTTGGACTGTAAGGAGAAGATATTACGAAATCGGTCGATGTCCTTGGTCCACGTGCTTTGGCGGAACCATTCAGTTGAAGAGTCGACGTAGAAAATGGAGGCGGAGATGAAGGAGAAGTACCCTTCGTTGTTTGCCTAATTTAAGGTCGGATCCTTGTTCTTAAGTTTCGGGATGAAACTTTTTCTTAATGGTATATTATGTAATGCCCCGCTTTTGATAGGCGACGGACTTCGTAATATGCTTGCGCCAAGTCAGATCGATCAGAAACTTAGATGGCCATCTGAATCGATCGTGAGCTTGGTAAACGATAACAACTTACGGCATCGATCAAATCGATTTGGACGAATGTTACGAGAATCGATCCAATTAATGGAACGACTTCTGTTGGAATACGTCCTAGATGCAGCGGGCTGCGTCTCGACGAGTGAGCTCAATATAAGAGTTTCTTCGATGGGACCGGACTGATGTATGAATTTTTTGGAGCTTTTACCGCTTGGTTTTGATGAAAGTGGTTTCGCGTCATTTTTGAATACAATCTACGAATTTCGAAGCGAAGGAATAAAAAAAATTCTAACTAAGTGTTGGTGCCATTGCAGGAGCTCGCATAACTAAAGCTTGAACGTTGCGAAGCGCTTCGATGGTCGGCACGATCAAAGTACTTGGTGGGTGATTCGGCCCCTTCTTTTCTACTTTGTCCCGCAAACGAAATTCATTTGCCTCGAACTCATTCAAATCGACGATGTCAAGTTAAATGCATGCCAATCCACTAAGGTCAAGAACTCGGAAAAAGTGTATCGATTTAGAGTAATCTACTCTGAAAATATAAGTTTCGCACCAAAACGAAAAAGTTTAAGGTTCTAGTAAAAAGATAGATTATTTTACGTACTGCAAAATAATATGAAACATCGATTGTGGCTTATGATGTCTCGGGCAATTTGGTGCTTACGAGATGCTAAATCGGAAGTACGGCTTTTGGAAAAAATGAATCGTTGCATGAGTTGGGAGAAATGATAATATCGTTCAATACTGTCCGCGCTATACAAATGTTTGCATATATTAAACTGTTTACGCATTGGCATGGTCATGGACAGCTTGTGCAGAAGTTTGATTTTTTTCTTGAATCGGTATCCGGGACATCGGTATCGAATCGACCTAGGAAGAATGAATAATCGTGCTTCGACACTGATGTTTGCGGGACCGTCAGTCAGGCTTGCAACCTAGACTGAAGTGGTAGTAACACCAATGACCGCATATAGATAGAGCATGCTCACATATTATCTTATGCCGGTAGTAAATATTATCTGTGCTTTATGCAGGACGAGCACGGCCGTGGTAAGAATTGTGATAAATCACTATGCTTCAAAATACAAAGAAAACTCTATAGCAAAGAAAACTTTAGCATGTCTTCCTTAACAATCAGAGTCGGTTTAGACGAGTGGGTTCGTTTCGTCCACTTAGCAATTGTGTTTTGCTAACCCCCTCTCTCCAACTCTCCAGATGCTGCGGGAGCCCTAAACTGAAGCTGAAGTACGGGGAGGCATTTTGAAGCTCTTCATATTTCGAAAATATTTTGAAGCCAATTCAATCGAAGGATTAGTATAAAGGGACGAATGCATGGAACGGCAAGTACTGTTAGTTCAGGCAGCTTGTCGAGTATATTTCTTTTATTTCAATCAATGTAGCCGTAACGACATCCAATGTAATTACGACTTACACTTCGATGCAAGCTATGAATGAAAAGCATATTTCTATCTTCCTAAACTGCGACTTATATTCTAATATGATTTGTGAAGTTTTAACTTCGTATTTCAATATAATAATCAACGTAACGTTCTTGCTTTATACAAGTGCAATTCCATACTCGTACGGTATCATGCCTTAGCGAGGATGATCGATTTGGCATAATAACACCGGGGACGAACGGTTTGTCGGCTCGGTACGTGACACCCCCAGCGGGAGCCCTCCAAATGCCCCCCTCTTACTACACCGTTGGATCGAGGAGACGTGCCCGCGGGCCCCACGCAGTCCGCTAGATCCAACGGCACTAGGGGAGGGCTTTTGGAAGGCTCCCGCTGGGGGGCTTTTGATCTAATTATATATATATATAATATATATATATATATATATATATATTGAGGATGAAGACACAAGATAAGTGCAAGAAAGGAGATTCAGGATGCGAGTCCACATAAAACCTAAGAGAAAGTTCGTGCTTTACTCTTTGGGCTAGGAGTTCGAGACAATCGGAAGAGAAGATTTGTTTGGGGAGTCGTCTACTTCGTTCAGGAAGATCACTACAGAATATATTGGGCGAGTGATTTTATTGTAATCTCTCTCTTTCTTCTTTAAGTTCGGTGAGGAGGTTGAGCCTTTGGATAAAGGTTTAGCATATTTGTATTCAATATTGCATTTTTCATGAAGATATAGAAATTGTGATTTCTTCGGTAATACAGTCACCGAATCATATACTGTACGTCTGATCTGTCTTGAGTCTTGACATTGTTATAAACGTCAGTTCTTCATTTTTCAGGTGGGCTGGTGTCGCTTCCACGACCGCGCTTCCGCGAACAACACATGTCGCCATATGTCCTCCCTATCTTATGTGTCGTGTCACATTTGTGTCCATGCAACTGAGCTACCGGGTCAAACCTCTAAGGACGAGTTTCACATGTTTCGTCACCTTTCATGTTCCAGAAATTATAAACTGCAATGCAACATGCAACTGGCACTGCACTAAAGACCTAATTTAGCTGAGCTATTAAAGCGTTGACAGTCCGTTTTGACGCTTTTCTTTCTCCAATATTAAACTTACAGTACTGTAGTGATCAAGTACATGAGCTCCCTGGCAAAGGCTAACAGCACCGATGATCCCGGCCTTGTTCGTGTTCGGGGACTCGTTGGTCGACGACGGCAACAACAACTACATGAGCTCCCTGGCGAAAGCTAACTACTACCCCTACGGGGTTGATTTCCCCGGAGGGCCTACCGGGAGGTTCTGTAAAGGGAAGACTGTGGTCAACGCATTGTGTAAGTTACATAATCAATTGTGTCAATGAGCCCTAGCTCGTGCAAATTGAACCGGCTCGTTAAGAACATAGAAGTATGTCTTTGCACATTGTACTAGTTTGTTGTCGCGACATTTTTTATTTCCTTTTTTTGGTACGTTTTTTCAGGTGATCTTTTAGGGCTTCCTTATCTTCCACCATATACAGCACCGTACCTCAATGGCAGGC
Source organism: Iris pallida (assembly GCA_029216955.1). Taxonomy (NCBI): domain Eukaryota; kingdom Viridiplantae; phylum Streptophyta; class Magnoliopsida; order Asparagales; family Iridaceae; genus Iris; species Iris pallida. Next base: position 7,653,320 of record JANAVB010034019.1, read on the forward strand.
TTGCGCGGTGGAGTGAACTATGCTTCGGCAGTTGGAGGAATCCTTGACAAATCAGGACAATACCTTGTATGTTTTACCTGTTAA
>JANAVB010034019.1:7653416-7839178 GCA_029216955.1 Iris pallida
TAACCACTGATCACCGATCATTGGTACTAAATGGTTTTTAGAAACAAAGTAAATGAAGATGGTTCAGTCACACGCAACAAAGCTCGTCTAGTAGCTCAAGGATACAACCAAGAGGAAGGTATCGACTATGATGAGACGTATGCTCCTGTTGCTAGACTAGAATCTTCGGATGCTCTGTGCATTTGCAAATTTTCAAAATTTCAAATTATTTCAAATGGATGTTAAAAGTGCTTTCTTGAATGGTTTTATTAAGGAGGAAGTTTATGTAAAATAACCCCCTGGCTTTGAAAATAACAAATTTCCCGACCACGTGTTCAAGCTAAAGAAAGCGCTGTACGGCCTCAAACAAGCCCCTAGAGCTTGGTATGAACGGCTAAGCAACTTCTTGCTTGAGAAAGGTTTTTCAAAAGGGAAAATTGACACTACACTTTTCATAAAGTCTTTGAAGGACACTATTCTCTTAGTTCAGATATATGTAGATGATATTATTTTTTGGTTCTACTGATAAAACCCTTTGTCAAGATTTTGCCAAGTGTATGCAGACCGAGTTTGAGATGAGCATGATGGAGGAGCTCAACTACTTTCTTGGGCTACAAGTCAAACAAGATAAATGGAACCTTCATCTGTCGTCGAAGTATATAAAGGACATGCTGAAGAAATTCGAACTTGATAATGTCAAACCAATTAGCACTCCTATGGCTACTTCAACCAAACTGGAACCAGATGAGAGCGACAAACCCGTAGATCAACGTAAGTATCGAGGTATGATAGGCAGTCTACTTTATCTTACTTCTAGTTGCCTGATATAATGTTTAGCGTTTGTCTGTGTGCTAGATATCAAGCAAATCCTAAGGAATCGTACATGACCGCAGTTAAGCGTATCTTTAGATACCTTAAGGGTACGGTTACAGTGGGCTATGGTATCCCAAGTCAACATCATTTGACCTTATTGGTTACTCTGATGCTGATTTTGCTGGATGCAAGGTCGACCGTAAAAGTACGAGCGGTACGTGCCATTTATTAGGAAAGGCTTTAGTCTCTTGGTTTAGCAAGAAACAGAATTCTGTCGCACTATCCACAACAGAAGCTGAATACATAGCAGCTGGCGTTGTTGTGCACAGATTCTGTGGATGAAGCAAACCCTTGAAGACTATAATTTATCTTTCATGCATATTCCTATCTTCTGTGACAACACTAGTACAATTAATCTTACTAAGAATCCATATGTCACTCACGCACAAAAACATTGAGATTAGACACCACTTTTTGCGTGATCATCAGCAAAATAGCACGATTAATTTAGAATTTGTTGACACTGATCATCAGTTAGCAGACTTCTTTACTAAGCCATTATCCGAAGAGCGCTTCAGTTTCCTTTGTCGTGAACTTGGAATTTTGATGAAGCTGTCATAAATTAAAATGCACCTGCGTAAATATCGAATATATTGAGATTCTCTTAAAAATAAACTTGCTATGGGTACAAGCCGAAAGGGTCCTTCTGACAACAAGGCGTAAAAGCCTAAGCGACACGGTGCACTAGTCCTCAGGACTACCGCTAGCTGGAATCCGGCCCCTGCAGCTAACCCATGGTAGATTCAAATTCTTGAATCATAATATATTTTTTGTTTATTATATGGTTCGTTTTAATTTATTACTGCTGACACACTATATTTCAATTTCATTCTGCTATTCTTCTACTTCACTATCTAACTGGTTGAATCTTTCAAAGCATTTGTCCTCATATCTTACTTGTTTTCCATACTTAACCAATTTTTTATCCTTCCAGCCTGATTTTAGTTCTGGGACATGAACCCAGAACTCGGGCCGAACTCTGCCCCTACCAGAGTTCGGGCCGAGTTCGGTCCCCCTGTTCCAGAATCGGACAGGTTTCAGCCGTTTGATCAAATGAGATCCTACGGTCCAGATTCACTCCGACCAAAGAAAACCCTCTCCTTATATTCGGGTTTTCCTCTCTCTTCTTCATTCTTTCCACCACCTTCTTCTCCTCCAACATATTTCACAAACCCTAACCCTAGATTTCTCTCCATAGTGCTCCATTGCTCACCAAAATCAAGGAGAAGGGCTATTTTCTCATTCTCTTTCACTGTTCATTGTTGATTTGAGGTATAACTCCTTCTTCTTCTCTATTTCAATTTCTCTATTTTGTGCAATGGCTCCTCGCTTGCCCAATCGTGGGAAGAGGACTCGAACCGAGGGTGCTTCCTCTTCGAATCCTCCTCCTCCCATTGAGCAACCCGTTGAACAACAACAACCCCCTCATCCGTTGTTCAACCCACCTCGTCTCCATGACCCTAATACGTATGACGACCGATTATTTGTATCGCTAGACGCATCCAACGAGTGGTTTAGCGACTTTCGGACTCGTCCGGTATTCGGGGGACATCCTATTAATTTACCATCTTTTCTCAATATGAATCCATGTTTCAAGATCTTTGCTTAAATGAGTTAGTCACTGCGATTTCTGCCATCTATCGCAATGCCATCCAAATGTTCTACTGCAACTTATGATGACACTCACATCTATTCACGAGTTGCGGGTATTGATATATCCTTTGATGACTTTGACTTAGTCGAATATCTTGACCTACAAGAGCCCAACTCTTGGAAAAAGCTTGTTGAAGCCCGGTCGTTCCGCTTTCCCGACGAAACTTCCCTTGAGAGCTTCAAGGACGACTTGTGCACTCCGTACACCCGTCCTCGCAAGCTTATGGCTAAATTTCTAAATCTATATTTTTTTGATCTTCATCGGATTATTTTCAACACTATTCTGCCAAAAGCCGGCTCAACCGATGAAGTCACATATTTGAGATCTCAGCATTGTATCATCTTCACTATCGCATTCCTTTCAATCTTCCACGTTCCATGATGGACTGGATGATAAACTGTAGGAAGAAACCACGAGCCCTGGTTTATCCTTTGTATCTTCCTATGGTGTTTCGTGCGTTCATTATTCCTATTCATAACTGTCCTTTCTTGCCTGCCCCTGCATTCCTTTCCAAGGCACGACGACTTCAGGCAGTCGTAGCCTCTCCTGCCACTTCTGAGCATTCTGATGATGGAGCCCGACGCCCCTCCACTTGGACAGGATGCGCCTCTTCCTCCTGCTACCCTTGACTCCATCCAGACCATGCTCCGAGATCGTTTCGACTTAGAGGACGATCGCTGGGCTCAGATGGACTATCGTACTACCCTGCAGATGAGTGCACTCAGCAACTCGCTGTATGATATTCGGTATTCCATGTCCCGTCATCCTTCTATGCCCATTCCCATGGAGCGGGATCTCGGTCGTGAGGGATATCGTATTGACGATCCTTGGGTCATGCGTTACCTGGATCCGGGTGCTGCTTTTATGGACCCCAGGCGCTCCGACTCTGCTGGGCCTTCTCGTGCTCCATGATGGAGATGGCTTTTACTTAATGATGCTGCTGCTGATCGTAGTTTATTTTTATGCTTTCTAGTACTTTTCAGTTGTTTAGTTGGATTTATGTACTTGGTATAATTTTTATGGTTTGGTGACTCTAGTTATGAGTTGTGACTCTTATGATTCTAGTAGTTCTATTATTATATGCTCATTATGTTCGTTCATATGCTATTTCTTCTCTTTTTGGTGTGTTTGCCCATTATTATCTGCTTCATATTATATTGCTAAATGCCAAAAGGGGGAGAGATATGTATATTCTGTGTATTGTATACGTGGTATATGTGCTTTTGGTGCTTTTGGAAGAATTTCTCTATCAGGCCAACAGGTTCAACGCATTGTTTACGGGGGAGCTATCTTGTTTAGCTCGGCACAAATTATGGGGGAGCTTTGCTTTTGTCATTTCTGTGTCCAGGTATGAATATTGAATATACATTTATTATTTTGTCAATTATCAATATGGGGGAGATTGTTGACACAAAGTCACAGTCAACCAAATATTGATAACATTGACTAAATAATAATTGTAATAATTCAATACGACACACGACGTCTACATCAAGCTCAAGTCAGAAGACAGCTCAGTCTTTACAGTTCAGTTATATATGAGTCTGTATTTTACACTTTCTTTGAGTCTAGACTGATTGTAAACTGTGTCATGCTGAGCTCTTGAGACTTGACCTATAGTCTACCCAATTATCCTCAAACTCCACCATCCAGAAAAATACCCACTGGCCACTTAGACCAGCTCTGTGCTCTGGAGACAGAGTTCGGGCCGAACTCTGCCTCCACACAGAGTTCGGGCCGAACTCTGTCCCCTAAAAATTAGCATCCTTAATTTTAGGGTTAGCTGGTTGCTAGTTGTCCAACGGCCAAATATTTGAAATTTCCTACCCGAATTTTGGCCGAATTCTGCCTACAAAAACACTATAAATAGGCCATGAATTTTCTCATTTCAAATCATCCAATCTTCTCTTCTCTTCTTTCTTAAAGCTCAGAAAAGCCATACCCTTCCCATCTACTAGCCACAAGCCTCCTAAGTCTCGAGTGCTCAGCATCTCTCAGTTAGGATTCTTGTGCAAGAGTTGAAGAAGTCGCTTGGACAATTCCAAGCAAATCGCCACTGCGATCCTCTGTAAGAAGTTGACGTGCTCTTCTGAAGAAAAGGCACGGGTTGTAAACTACTATTTCACAAATAGTGGATTTAATCCTGAGCTAGAGTTCTCAGGCCTGGACTAGTCCTCCACGAGGGAAACCAGGTTAAAATCGGCTGTGTCTGCGTATGCTCTCTTGATTCTCTCTTTATTTTCCGTACTTACTCTGATTGGTTTTATTTGTGATAGAGTTGATTTTTTAATTGGATATTATCTCTATATACTCTATTCACCCCCTTCTAGAGTTGCCATCTGTTCTTCACCTTGGGTTAAGTTGTAGGCTTGAGTAAGTTAGGCAAAGTTATGCCGGTCGACCTAAGTCATTCCAAGTGCTGTCCTGCTCATTCTACGGTTGTCAAGTTAAATAGTCCCACGATCCCAAGGCCCGTCATATGATGTATGACTTGGGCGATAGCGTTGCATAGAACACGTGTCGGTTTAAGGCACGAGCCACGGTTGGTTCAGTGGAAAGTTAGCCACGGTCTGTCGATACTTAAGGAAACACGTTATGTTCAAGTTAAGTTGGAAGGCTATGCAGTAGCCGTTCCCTGAGTTCAAAGAATGTTAAGTCTAAGCGATGGTTAGTCGCCGAGAGAAAATATGTCGGGACTGTGGTTCAGTCGTCGAGGCAACTTTGGGCTCTGCAAAGAAGTATGAAAGGTGGAAGAAGTAAAGCAAAGGAACTAAGTGATGATGATGAGACCATGCAATTACGTTAAGTCTAAAAAGTTAGCGTAGGCGCGTGGTCATAGACAACTTGTCGACAAGGGCGATGTTTCTTCGAGCGGCAACCCAGGGCCAAGGGACCGACTCGGCCTAGGAGGAAACAGGGTATAGCCGAGCTGGGTAATAGGCAACCGGTAGGTCGGGGACTTGCATCGGGGATCGCTACCTGCGGTGTAAGGGTCCCGAATGCCAGGCTATGTCCACGATGGCTAGTCAATGCTAGTGACCATTCATTCATATAGATGTGTCGGCACGGGCGGCAATCCGCGTGTGTGCCTTTGGACTGAGTTGAGTTGAATGTGTATGCAGTTAGAGAACACAATGTCTGGGCCTAAGAATTGGCTACAACGAAGGCGGCGTGCTTCGGCACGAGGTATGGCGTCGAGTGTTAAGTCTTTGGCATAGAGTTGCATGAATTAGGCTTGAGCTGTTGCGAGTTAAGTCGAGAAGGGCCGTAGGGCAAGTTGGGTGAAGTTACGTTGAGTTGCTGGGCACGACCTCGAAATGTGAGGCACGGCCGTGTTGTCAAGACTAAAGTATAGGTAAGACTAAGCGAGGAGGCGCTGCCTCAGAGTTATTGAAGCACGAATTCAGTTCATGGCACGACTGAGTCGTTACATCCCAGAGTTTGGCACGAAAGCCAGGTATGAGTCTGTGTGTTGACATTGCAAGCAAACAAAAAGGTCTTGAGGCAAGGATAAGGATGTTATCGGTGCGATAGCACGGTCATAAGGAAATAGAGTATATCATATAGTTGCGTCTCTGATGATGGCTGTAAGGCAAATACGACTTGATAGGTTAACGTTATTAGCACGAAAAGGGTCTAAGGTAAAGTATGAGTTAACGTTGTTGTTGCAAGCACGGAATGGTCCGCAGATACAAGTATGCAAAGACATCTGTCATAAAACTGATCCTAAGACAAGACTAGAAAGACAATTGATAAGAATGGACTATGTTGCACAAAGTAAATTAACATGTTGGTTTTATATGGGTGGGCGAGGAGCTCATTACACCAGTACAGTTGAGTACTGACACCCACATAGTTTACATGTGCAGGTACAGGTAGAAGCTCGTGGTGTGGGGCTCGCTTGGATGCGTCGAGGCATGGAGTTCCTTGGCGATTCGAAGCGTGCGGCCGCGTGAAAATAAGACTTATACGGGACATAATGTATGGACGTCACCTTCCGAAGCTTCCGCTGGCTCAAGACTTATATTTGAGAGATGAGAGAGAGCAGAGTGACTTGTAATATGAGCTTGAGAGACTTGTAATCGTGGCCTTGCGCCCATTGTAACTGTTGTTTCAATATCAATAAAGAGCTTCTTTGAGTAACTTGTGTTTTGTTCTAAATTTCGCTGCTATTATTCAATGTCTCTGCTTGGGACTTCTGTGCGACGACCCCGTCGCAGCCGCTGAAATCGGCCGTTATGGAACCCGTCTTGTACGAGCACAATCTAGGCTCGTGCGGCATCACGCCTTAGCAAGGACGATCGCTCCTACGGAAGCGGGGCGTGACATAAATGGTATCAGAGCACGGCTTTACGTCCTTGGACTATCAATTGAATTCTTTAACTCTGTTATTTTTGCGAACTCTGAATGTTGCTTCCGCATATTGAAATCGTTAGTGCGCTCTCTCTCAGATGTCCCACGGGATGTCTATACAATAAGTCTATCTATTTTGCAAAATATAGGAGAATAATTTTCGACAAAACAAAAAGATAGTTCGCGTAAGCACGGTTGGCTAAGTCGGACTGGACATATACACCAAAGTTGCGTCGAACTTAGAAAAGTCAAGTGCGGGAATTGAATAGTGTCGTGCAAGAATGAGTTGGACTCAATTGAGAAAATGAGATGACTATCGATAGGGGTGCTATCGAGCGACGATAACGTCGATGCGATATAGATGAGCGTGCTTGAAAACTGAGGAATGGTTCGAACGGGATTCGAAGAAGTCAATTTTGATTCGAATGATAGTTTTGAGGATTTATCAAATGACTTCATCCTTGAGTGGTGTATGCGATAGCCTCAGGGATGTCGATCGATCGATTGAGGATTCGAGGTGTCGATGAGTCTATCAGCAAGCGTCGCACCTGTGTAAAGCCTTAGATTGAGTGAGTTGTTGTCATGAATTTTGATAAGTGGATTCGAACAAATTAGAAATGACACGCACGGAACGTGCACGGGATTGAGGATTGTGCGAGTATGAAACACGAAAATGATTGAGTAGGTAAAATCGAATCGAAGAAAAGTTAAGGTGTAGCGAATGGATCACTTGATCGAGGAAATTGATACGGATCATATACAAAAAGTTAGCACGACAGGTAGATAGCGTGCATAAATTGTTTGATTTTGAAGTTACACGAATGACTCTAAGGATTGGATTGAATGTTGCTCTATGATTTGAGTTAGCAAAGGGAGATGCGAATTGAGAAAATACGTTGGTCGATGACTTAAGATAGACGGATGAATAATACACGAATTTGGGTTTAAGGAATTTGATGTGGGGAATGACTCGAGGGATGATGATCGAACTTGAATTTGAATGTCGAGGAGATTATCCAGTCAGACGATAGCACCATTCGCACAAGTCAGAATTTGTTGCAAAGGAAGATCGTCAGGTTACGCATATCGTCGATGGTATTGAGGGGTATCAAAGATAGATATGCGATAACCCGGGGGTACTCTGACTCGGCGGATGACGATCGTGCAAGTGTTATTGTTCGGTTGGGTGCTATACTTAGGATTTTGATTGAGATAAATGTTGGATGAAAATAAATATATCTTGAGGGTTACGCGGATAACCACAGTGTTGACATTCTTGCCTTGCACGAGCGCAACTCTAGCCTCGCACATGCGTTGCATCAGAATTGGGGCGATCATTCCGCGTGAGCGCTGACATGGTGATTCATGTCGCGGGAATGATCGAACTCAGAAAATTAGGACACGGCAACTTTGATTGTCTCGACTTGTTGGTTTGATGCGAAAAAAAATTCGAGGATGTTTAGACTTGCGATTGATGGATGAAATAAACTTGAGGATTAAGTAGGTCCAATCCGTGCATCGAGAATGAATAAGTCTAGACACAAAATAAAAGTTACGTCCCGATGAGGATGACTATCCTGCGGGAGCGTGCATGGTGATTCATGTCCACCGTAGATAATCTGAATCGCATGAGATCGGGGAGCAACATATTGTTAAGCTAGACGACCTCATGATCGAATACGTAAATTGGGATGAATGACTTAGGGAATATGAAATGTGAATTATGGTTTAGCGATGGATTGTGTCGTAGCGTGCTTGGCTTGGAAGGGATGATAGGAGGATTATGTCGAACGTGATCGAAGATATTGACTATGCGAAATGGCTTGTTGAACGAGTGAGATTGATATGTTAAGGAATTGGTTAAAATGTAAGTTGTCATAGGATGGCTTTGCTGAATGACTCAGACCCCGTACGACGAATGTTGAGATGTGTATAGGGAATCGATGCTCGATGTTAGAAATCAGAGTGATACGAGCTTGGGTAGAAAACTCCTGTACAATCAACTTGGTTTGACCTTAGGATGGGATCAGTGTTGATATTGTTGTTTGGGAACTATGATTCCAATACTGACGGAAAGACATAGCCTAACGGTTAGGCAGACGTCCGAGTGCGAAGTGGTAGGAAATTGTGGAGGCACCACTCGCGAGTCTCGGCTGACATCCACGTATATCAGGGACGCCCGAATATGTGCATGATTCTGACTCAAGTGGTGATGGGGGGGATTCTCTATCACGAGGCTTGGCTGAAATGCATGTATTTTGGGGACGCCTAAAATATGTGCACGATCCATACTAAGTGATACGTTGAATTCAAGGAAGACTTGAGGAACAAGAAAGTGTCAAGGATTTTAAGATTGTAAGTTTTGAAGAAAAGATTGTGGGTAGCACGAGCGTGGCTCGGATTGAGAAAACGCATAGACGTAGTGTGTGCTAGAGTTCGTGAATGTTAATTAAAGTGATGAGTCAATGAGTAAGTACTCAGTTAGTTTCGAGGACGAAACTTGTTCTGAGTGGTGTATGATGTAGTATCCCATCCCGCTCAGTCAATCGGAGGAATAGAAACGCCGACGGCGTTCGGACTTAGCCTTGCAACGGCTTGCTCGGGACATCGCTCAGGTGGGGTAGTTTCGGTAAACTCGCCTCATCTTTGCCTTCACATAATAAATTGCGTATTTTCAACTTGCACAAGTAGGCTTAATAATAAAATAGATGAATCTACATAGCTAAAGGGAGTAATCCCGACGGGTCGAATTGAGTTAGAATATGGAAAGGTCCAAAGGTCGGCTTAGAGTTGGTGCTCGGCGTGCTTTGAAAATGACACTCGGTCCTTCGTCCTGTGGCTTGGAAGAAGGAAAGTTGGTCTTCAACACAAAAACATCGAACTTGCCTAAGTCATAGGCATCGCCCGCATAAACGTTTGATAAAGCGTGCACGGTTCCACTGCGCAAGGCTTGGCATAGCCTTTGCTCGTCCCTCGGGTTAAGTTGTAGGCTTGAGTAAGTTAGGCAAAGTTATGCCGGTCGACCTAAGTCATTCCAAGTGCTGTCCCGCTCATTCTGCGGTTGTCAACTTAAATAGTCCCACGATCCCAAGGCCCGTCATATGAGGTATGACTTGGGCGATAGCGTTGCATAGAACACGTGTCGGTTTAAGGCATGAGCCACGGTTGGTTCGGTAAAAAGTTAGCCATGGTCTGTCGATACTTAAGGAAACATATTATGTTCAAGTTAAGTTGGAAGGCTATGCAGTAGCCGTTCCCTGAGTTCAAAGAATGTTAAGTCTAAGCGATGGTTAGTCGCCAAGAGGAAATATGTCAGGACTGTGGTTCAGTCGCCGAGGCAACCCTGGTTTGGGCTCTACAAAGAAGTATGAAAGGTGGAAGAAGTAAAGCAAAGGAACTAAGTGATGATGATGAGACCATGCAATTACGTTAAGTCTAGAAAGTTAGCGTAGGCGCGTGGTCATGGACAACTTGTCGACAAGGGCGATATTTCTTCGAGCGGCAACCCAGGGCCAAGGGACCGACTCGGCCTAGGAGGAAACAGGGTATAGCCGAGATGGGTATTAGGCAACCGGTAGGTCGGGGACTTGCATCGGGGATCGCTACCTGCGGTACAAGGGTCCCGAATGCCAGGCTATGTCCACGATGGCTAGTTAATGCCAGTGACCATTCATATAGATGTGTTGGCACGGGCGGCAATCCGCGTGTGTGCCTTTGGACTGAGTTGAGTTGAATGTGTATGCAGTTAGAGAACACAATGTCTGGGCCTAAGAATTGGCTACAACGAAGGCGGCGTGCTTCGGCATGAGGTATGGCGTCGAGTGTTAAGTCGTTGGCATAGAGTTGCATTAGTTAGGCTTGAGCTGTTGCGAGTTAAGTCGAGAAGGGCCGTAGGGCAAGTTGGGTGAAGTTACATTGAGTTGCTGGGCACGACCTCGAAATGTGAGGCACGGCTGCGTTGTCAAGACTAAAGTATAGGCAAGACTAAGCGAGGAGGCGCTGCCTCAGAGTTATTGAAGCACGAATTGAGTTCATGGCATGACTGAGTCGTTATGTCCCAGAGTTTGGCACGAAAGCCAGGTATGAGTCGGTGTATTGACATTGCAAGCAAACAAGAAGGTCTTGAGGCAAGGATAAGGATGTTATCGGTGCGATAGCACGGTCACAAAGAAATAGAGTCTATCGTATAGTTGCGTCTCTGATGATGGCCGTAAGGCAAACACGACTTGATAGGTTAACGTTATTGGCACGAGAAGGGTCTAAGGCAAAGTATGAGTTAACGTTGTTATTGCAAGCACGGAATGGTCCATAGACACAAGTATGCAAAGGCGTCTGTCATAAAACTGATCCTAAGACAAGACTAGAAAGACAATTGATAAGAATGGACTATGTTGCATAAAGTAAATTAATGTGTTGGTTTTGTATGGGTGGGCGAGGAGCTCATTCCACCAGTATATTTGAGTACTGACACCCACATAGTTTACATGTGCAGGCACAGGTAGAAGCTCGTGGTACGGGGCTCGCTTGGATGCGTCGAGGCATGGAGTTCCTTGGCGATTCGAAGCGTGCAGCCGCGTGGAAATAAGACATATACGGGACATAATGTATGGACGTCACCTTCCGAAGCTTCCGCTGGCTCAAGACATATATTTGAGAAATAAGAGAGAGCAGAGTTACTTGTAATGTGAGCTTGAGAGACTTATAATCGTGGCCTTGCGCCCATTGTAATCGTTGTTTCAATATCAATAAAGAGCTTCTTTGAGTAACTTGTGTTTTGTTCTAAATTTTGCTGCTATTATTCAATATCTTTGCTTGGGACTTCTGTGCGACGACCCCGTCACAGCCGTTGAAATTGGCCGTTATGGAACCCACCTTGCACGAGCGCAATCTAGGCTCGTGCGGCATCACGCCTTAGCGAGGACGATCGCTACTATGGGAGTAGGGCGTGACAGTGGCGGTCATGTGGGACGGGGACGGACACGCGCGTCGGCGTAGTCGACGCGACGGCGGTTCGCCGGCGAGTTCGGGCGACAGGGGTTCAGATTTGGGGCTCACTCGCCGAGGAGGCCTGGCTCGTCGACGGCGGCGCTTCCACATGGTTGGGAGGCGCCGACCAGGAAGGTCGGTGGCACAGGTGGATGTTCGCATGGTGGCCGGTCGGGCGGCTGGAGGTAGCGCTCACGGGGCGAAGCGGTCGTGGAGAGGTGGAGTGGCGACGGGTTTGGCCGACGTCGGAGGAGGAAGTCAGGACGGAGAAGCGGGGCTCAGGTAAGGGTTTTGGTCTTCTTTTTGTTGGTTGTATGGGAAGAGTGGCGGTAGTGCCTGTAATGCCCTATTCCGTACGGTGCATTACGCTGAAGCGTTGACTCAGCGAGTCGCGTTGAACGAATGAAATGTATCGATGCGAATCGATACGAGAGTTACGTTGTCCCGAGCAACGCATCGAACTGAGTCGATGCGAAGAGTTGTCTTGTCCCGAAAGAATGCATCGAGTGAATCGATGCGAAGCACCGTGTTGCCCCGAAGGATGAGTGCGTTGAATCGGCTCAAAGATTCTAAGAAATCGAATCGACCAAGGCGCAAGTCCGAATCGATGCAAGTATTGATTTTAGTTGTTTTTGTGTACAGGTTATACGTTGATGCAAAAATATTATAGGTCAATCTTTTGCCATTTTTAGTAAGGGGTCCGCGAAATCAAATTGTCGCCTTGCGACGGGCTGAGACTTGGGCACGCTAAGCCAAATCGGATGTATAATTCAATGAAGCACGAAGTGCTCGAATGGCTAAGTCAGAAAAAAGTGTCCGTGCAACAAAGTTATAAAATCGTGCCGCATCGGCTCGACGAAACGATAAAGGCATATCGACTCAAGGTGGGAGGATTGACTTCTTTTTACTCCTTCATGTGGTAAGTCAAATATATCATTGTATGTTAAAGTTAACCTATCGACGCCACGAGCGTGGTCCGATTGAAAAGTAAATCGTATTGTGAGTCGAACACTAAGTTAGAACAATTGAAATAAAACGTGCATCATATGCACGAGTCGCTATAGAACATCGGAAATCGCAAAGGCGAGCGCCTCGGTGCGCAAGCCGCAAGAACATGGGATAACTGTAATCGACGAGTGCCTTAGTGTACGAACCATACCGTGCCTTCGCGCACGAGTTAGAAAGGCAAGAACATCGAAAGATAATAGGCGAACGCCCTAGTGCGCAAGCCCCGAACATTGAACGCTAAATTATAAAACATCAAAATACGGTCGAAACGTGTATACGTGCACGAGACCATACAAGATGTCTTCGTTGCGAGAGAATACAGTTGTGGCATGAATGTGGCAGAACTATCGGATATGACATAATGCCTCGGAAGGTGTTCGAGACCTTCGGGTCGTTCGGTTGAGGAACATTGAGTTGAGGCATAATGCCATTGAACATTGAAATAAAGTACGAAATATAAGAACATAGAAAGTTAACGGAAGAAATACGAGATGATAAAGTCTGAGTCTCGGACTCAAGACTATGCTTGGTTGTTTGAATAATAAGGGCGTTGCATGGTCGAATGGGATGGTCTTGAGATTAATGTGATAATGACTCGTACACGAGTATTTCCTCCAAATGGTTAAATGCCGAAGCGCCCTAGAACCGCTTGGCCTAGGAGGAAAATGAATAATCTTTGTAGGCGCACATCCTTAAGACGAATAGCACTCGCTTATAGATGGAAAAAGCTGCAAATGATGGTATACAGCGGGAATGTTTCGGTTGTTGGGACCGCAACCCACCCGTTAAACGACTGGCAGTCCGACCAAAGAATAAGAAAAGAATGAGAGAAAAGAAAGTAAGAAACTCCTTTAGTCCATTCTGGCACGGATACGCCAACGGCCTTCATATAGCTAAGGAACGATGGGTTGAAAGTGTAGGCGCGTATGCGTCCCGCACATAGATCCTGCTTAGAGATGCACTTATAACATGACAGGGAAGGAATAGGGCGCATCCACCTTGCGTCGGTGCAAGAGCGAGTGTGTCGACTTAGTAAGAAGTCACGCCACGACTCAAACACGAGATTGCTTGTTTGCTTGCCTATTTCAATTCGAATAACATGCTTGCCATGCTAACATGCTTTATACTTTCGAATATGCCATAAAATTTTCCCTAAGGAGAACATAGCAAGATCATAAGCTAGTTGCATGATTCAACATAAATACTAAAATGTCAGTTTGGAAAGAAGGTCTTTGCATCAGTACATGCGAGGACGAACGTACTGATCCCCTACTAGCTTCATGTAGGGTGCAGGGAATGGATGGCTCGCGGCGAAGCTTCGCTTGAACGCGTTGAGGCTTGGAATACCGAAGCGTATTGAAGCGTGCGGTCGCATTGACGCTCGGACTATGCAACAGGATTGATGCGGCCGAGATATAGAAGGCATGATGTATGGAACGGTAAAATCCTTTGTGGGCAAGAGAGAACCTGAGTGTTGTAGCCAATCTGGCATATATTGTTAGGCTATCGAAAGCCTTTGTAATCTCAATTTCGGATATCAACAAAGAGAATTGTTTCGTATAATCTGTTTTTCTTTCGTTGTTAATATCGAATCAAAAGATAACCATTTGAGAACTTGTCATCTTGCCTTGCACGAGTGCAACTCCTGGCTCGTACGGCATCATGCCCCCTACGAGGACGATGATTCGGGTGATTCCGGGTCGGGGCGTGACAGTGCCCTTGGTGGGATGGTGATTCTGGTCGGGCGGTCGAGGTACGACGGTGTGGTCTGATGATGACGATGGTGAGGGTGGTTGTGATGGTGGAGATGGGGATGATGATGACATGGGCAGCGGCGGTACCGGTCGGGGTTGAGGTGGTGAAGTGGCAAGAGTGATTTGGTAGTGGCGGGGGTTTGTTGGCCAGTGTGGTCACAACCATGGGTGCGACGACGGATCGGGGTGTCGATTGGCTGTGGGTTCGCCGAAATTGGTGATCATAGGGTTGCGGTCATGATGTTGGTGGTGAGAGCGCCGGTTAGGTTGGTAGGGTGTTCCATTATGGAAGCGGAGGGATGGCTGCCGTGACAGGGAGCGGTGGAAGGCTGGGTTCGGCTATGAGGACAGGGCATGAGGCCAACGTGAAGGCTCCAGGGAGGTGGTCGGAGCTTCGACGAGTTAGGGTTAGGGTTTGATTGTGTCGGGATATGTCCGACACAGAAAATATAATGTATATGTAAATATGGAATAAGAATTGACGGTCACAGACACGATGCACTGACACAGCTGTGGATGGTGGCGATGGCTATGGTGGATGTTTGTGGTGTGGGCAACTGTGGAGAACAAAGACGGTGCTTCCCTTTAAATAGGGTGGAAGACATTCTGATTAGATAAGGATCACAATTTGCAAAAAAAAATCAATAGATAAAATCTTTTTTAAATCAAATAGAATTTGAAATTGGTTTTAATATAAAAGAATTAAATCAATATTTGTATACAACAATAATTATTTAAACATTATTAAATAATCATATTAATAATTTAAAAAATATCTTTGCGTAGCAAAATGATTTAGTAAACTCTTCATTCATTTAAAATAAATGAATCATATCGAATCAAATATTATATCATTCACATTACGTATATCCAAATATCTATTAATAATAAATAAATTTAGTAAATCATTTTACTATAAAGATACTAAAAATTTCTATTACAAATATTAAATAAAAATATTTTCTAACACAACATTTGTTTTTAGAAACGAGTTAATACAATAAGACTTAAAAGAATATGGAAAATATGAGGTACGAATTTCATAGATAAATTTTAGTAAATCAACACACTCCCACACACACACATAGATACATATTTTGTTCGAAAACAAATCGTAACGAAAACGTATATACATATACCGACTGACAAAAATAATTAAATAGAAATAATAATAAAAATAATATATAAAAAATTAGGGGTTTTACAAACAGAGTAATACGAAACCATTCTCTTTATTGATATTCAAACTGAGATTACAAAGGCTTTCGATAGCCCAACAATATATGTCAGATTGGCTACAACACTCAGGTTCTCTCTTACCCACAAAGGATTTTACTGTTCCATACATCACGCCTTCTATATCTCGACCGCATCAATCTTGTTGCATGTTCGAGCGTCAATGCGGTCGTATGCCTCAATACGCTTTGGCATCCCAAGCCTCAACGCGTTTAAGCGAAGCTCCGCTGCGAGCAGACCAATCCTTGAACCTGCTAGCAAACTAGGGGGGATTAGTACTTTTGTCCTCGCTATACTGATCAAAGACCCACTTAACAAACCGACATTTAGTATTGTATTGACTCATGCAAACATACAATTTAGTTCTTTTTCTATGTTCTCCTTAGGATCAGTTCATGGCATATTTAAAGACTGTAAAGCATGTTATCATGGCAAGCATGTTATTCAATTCGCATAAGTAAACAGGCAAGCACTCTCGTATTTATTTTGTGGCACGACTTACCAACATCGACGCACTCGCCCTTGCACCGATGCAAGGTGAATACGCCTATCAGCTTTCCATGTCATGTTATAAGTGCTTTCTATGCGGATCTATATGTGATGATATGAGTGTACCTTGCACTTTCGACCCAGGATTCGTCCATGCAGGATATATGTATACCTTGTACTTCCAACCCATCGCCCTTAACTATATGAAGGTCACTAGCTTTTCGGGCTAGAATGGACTTATATTACTCAAATCGAATATATAAGACGTTGATCACTCTGTGCGGTTGCTAACCCAAACAATCAGAGTGCCACCGAAATACTTGAATTAGTGGCTTATCACATCCACTAGAAGGTCGCTAACCGTCTAGATGAAGTGCACCAACATATCGATAACCGCAATCTCTCCTAGGCCGAACGGTCCCAGCGCCCTGGCGTGCCACGTTCGAGGGATGCCCGTGCATAGGCTTCTTTATATCTTTAAGTCCATTTGACCATGCAACGCATCTTATCTTTCATACAACCAAGCAAGTTTGCCTATCTCTATTTCAATTGGCACAACGCCCCAATGTTCTCAACGAACGCCCCGAAGGCCATGAACATTTCAAAGGCACCATGCCGCATCGACAATTATGTCACATCCGTGCCATAACTATTTTTCTCTCAACGAAGCCATCTTTTGTAGTCTCGTTCAACTGCGCACTCGTTGATATAGTTATTCTCCCTTTACTTGTATCGTGAGTTCGATGCACGCCTCAAGGCCGTATTTCAATGTTCTACGCTTTAGGGTTCAGCACGTTATACTTATGTTCCATTCTTCTGACTCGTGCAACTGAGGCACGCCTCGATAAGGTATTCAATGTTCTATCGCTCGTGCACTGAGGCACTCGCGTCGATATAGTCTTTCAATGTTCTTGTATGCTAACTCGTGTGCGGTGGCACGGAATGACTTATGCACTGAGGTACTCGTCGATACAATTATCCCATGTTCTTATGGCTTGCGTACCGAGGCGCTCGCCTTTGCGATATTTAATGTTCCATAGTGACTCATACATTTGATGTACGATTCATTTCAATTATTCTATCGAGTGTTCGACACGCACTATGTTTATCTCTCGATCGAGCCATGCCCGTGGTCTCGGTAGGTTAACTCAGCATACAATGATATATATTTTACTTAGTCATGAAGGAGTAGGAAAGAGAAGTCAATGTCCCCCCACCTTGAGTCGATACGCCTTGTCGTTTTATCGAGCCGATGCGACTCGATTTCATAACTTTGTTGCACGGCCAACTCTCCTGACTTAGCCATTCGAGTACTTCGTGCTTCATTGAAATATTATACGTACGATTTGGCTTACCGTGCCAATGCCTCAGTCCGTCACAAGGTGACGATTGGTTTTGCGAACCCTTTTCTGAATAAGACAAAATGTCGACCTCTAATATTTCAGCGTAAACGGATAGCCTGCACACGAAATCAACTAAAATCAATACTTATTCGATTTGGTCAATTGCCTTGCGTCGATTCGATTTCTTAGAATCTTCGAACAAACTCAATGCTTTCCCTCGGGCCAACTTAACACTTACATTGATATTACTCGATGCGTTCTTCGGGTCGACGTAACTCTTTACATCGATTTGCATTGATACATTTCTCGAGACAACGTAACTCTTGTATCGATTCATATCGATACGAAATCGGGTCAACGCAACTCTTTGAGTCAACGACTCAGCATAATGTACCGTGCGGAGTGGGGCATTACATTACAGACTCTGCGTGAAAATAAATTATATGCCAAGCGGAGTAAATATGAGTTCTGGATGAGTAGTGTGACATTTCTCGGACATGTAATCTCTGCCGAAGGTGTCTCGATGGACCCAAAGAAGATTGAAACGGTGGTAGATTGAAAACGACCTACCTCGGCTAGCGACGTTCGGAGTTTTTTGGGCTTAACAGGTTACTATCGAAGATTCGTACGGAGCTTTTCAAAACTAGTGTCGCCTCTGACTTGCCTCACCCAGAAGGGAGTAGTATTTGAATGAAGTGACGACTGTGAATCCAGCTTTCAAAAGTTGAAGCAACGGCTCGTCTCAGCTACAATCCTTGCACTTCCAGATGGTCCAGAAGGCTTTCAGATATTCAGCGATGCATCAAAAATTGGCCTCGGGTGCGTACTCATGCAGAGAGATAAAGTCATCTCTTACGCTTCACGGCAGTTGAAACAGCATGAGAAAAATAATCTGACGCATGACCTAGAATTGGCGGCGATCGTGTTTGCATTGAAACTCTGGCGGCACTACCTCTATGGTGTGGCTCGCAGAATCTACACAGATCATAAAAGCCTAAAATACTTGTTTATGCAACGAGAACTCAACTTACGGCAGCGACGTTGGCTCGAACTCATAAAAGATTACGAGCTAACAATCTAGTATACACTGGACAAGGGAAACGTTGTAGCCGACGCGCTTAGCAGAATGTTTACGGGATCGCTGGCCATAAATAATGAGATACGGCAAGAGCTTGAAGCGATGGATATCGAACTCGAAATTAAGTATCGACACCTGTACCTAGCTCAGTTGAAGCTAGGGTCGAGCCTGCTTAGCAAAATAAAGACCGCACAGAAAGACGATTCATTCCTGAAGAAAATGTATGAGCTGATTTCAACAAGAAAGGCGACTGACTTTGCGGAAGATAGAGACAGAACAATGCGACTAAATGGAAGGCTCTGCATTCCTGAAACTGTCGAACTCAAAAAAGAAATTCAGATGGAAGTACATTATGCGAAGTACTCGTTACATCCTGGAAGCACCAAGATGTATAAGGACTTACGCACAAATTTTTGGTGGCAAGACATGAAGAAAGACGTGGCTACTTTCGTGTCGCAGTACATGGCGTGTCAGCAAGTGAAGACATAACACCAAAGGCCAGACGAAGAGCTGCAGAACCTCGCCATTCCCGAGTGGAAGTGGGACAACATCTCGATGGATTTTATTATAGGATTTTAGAAGACGCCGTGGGAGAATGATACGATTTGGGTCATTGTTGATAGATTGACCTAGTCGGCTCACTTTATCGCAATTAAAGTCGGATGGAGTGTCGATCGGTTAGTGCAAATCTATATCGACGAGATTGTTCGACTGTACGGGGTACCGGCCACAATAATTTTGGACAGAGACGGACGATTCCTATCACATTTTTGGATGAGCCTGCAAGCGACGACGGGGACCAAACTAAATTTTAGTTCTGCGTACCACCCCCAGACAGACGGTCAGACGGAGAGGATAAATCAAATCTTAGAGGATATGTTGCGCCTGTGTGCGATCGATCTAAAGACTAGTTGGGATACGCATTTGTTTCTTGCGGAATTTGCTTATAACAACAGTTATCAGTCGAGCATTCAGATGGCTCCATATAAAGCATTCTATAGAAGGAAGTGTCATTCTCCAATATGCTGGGATGAAGTCGGAGAGCGACAAGTGCTTGAACCTAAACTGGTGGAGCAGGCCGTCGAAAAGGTCCGCTTGATCCGAGATAGACTCTGTATCGCGCAAAGTCGACAAAAGAGCTACGCACATCTTCGTCGACGACCTCTAGAATTTTTGGTCGGGGACCATGTATTTTTGAAAGTAATGCCCATGCGTGGCGTGATGTGATTCGACGTTAAAGCCAAATTGAACTCGAGATTGGTAGGCCCCTTCGAGATCATCGAGTGAGTTGCAACGGTTGCTTATCGGATCGCACTACCTCCTGCCTTGGCTGATGTGCACGATGTTTTCCATGTTTCACAACTTCGAAAATATGTGCACGATCCAAGTCACGTGGTTAGATTCGATCAGTTGGAGCTACATACTGACTTGTCCTACTCGGAAGGTCCTATTCAAATTTTGGACTGTAAGGAGAAGATATTACGAAATCGGTCGATGTCCTTGGTCCACGTGCTTTGGCGGAACCATTCAGTTGAAGAGTCGACGTAGAAAATGGAGGCGGAGATGAAGGAGAAGTACCCTTCGTTGTTTGCCTAATTTAAGGTCGGATCCTTGTTCTTAAGTTTCGGGATGAAACTTTTTCTTAATGGTATATTATGTAATGCCCCGCTTTTGATAGGCGACGGACTTCGTAATATGCTTGCGCCAAGTCAGATCGATCAGAAACTTAGATGGCCATCTGAATCGATCGCTGAGCTTGGTAAACGATAACAACTTACGGCATCGATCAAATCGATTTGGACGAATGTTACGAGAATCGATCCAATTAATGGAACGACTTCTGTTGGAATACGTCCTAGATGCAGCGGGCTGCGTCTCGACGAGTGAGCTCAATATAAGAGTTTCTTCGATGGGACCGGACTGATGTATGAATTTTTTGGAGCTTTTACCGCTTGGTTTTGATGAAAGTGGTTTCGCGTCATTTTTTGAATACAATCTACGAATTTCGAAGCGAAGGAATAAAAAAAAATTCTAACTAAGTGTTGGTGCCATTGCAGGAGCTCGCATAACTAAAGCTTGAACGTTGCGAAGCGCTTCGATGGTCGGCACGATCAAAGTACTTGGTGGGTGATTCGGCCCCTTCTTTTCTACTTTGTCCCGCAAACGAAATTCATTTGCCTCGAACTCATTCAAATCGACGATGTCAAGTTAAATGCATGCCAATCCACTAAGGTCAAGAACTCGGAAAAAGTGTATCGATTTAGAGTAATCTACTCTGAAAATATAAGTTTCGCACCAAAACGAAAAAGTTTAAGGTTCTAGTAAAAAGATAGATTATTTTACGTACTGCAAAATAATATGAAACATCGATTGTGGCTTATGATGTCTCGGGCAATTTGGTGCTTACGAGATGCTAAATCGGAAGTACGGCTTTTGGAAAAAATGAATCGTTGCATGAGTTGGGAGAAATGATAATATCGTTCAATACTGTCCGCGCTATACAAATCTGTTTGCATATATTAAACTGTTTACGCATTGGCATGGTCATGGACAGCTTGTGCAGAAGTTTGATTTTTTTCTTGAATCGGTATCCGGGACATCGGTATCGAATCGACCTAGGAAGAATGAATAATCGTGCTTCGACACTGATGTATTGCGGGACCGTCAGTCAGGCTTGCAACCTAGACTGAAGTGGTAGTAACACCAATGACCGCATATAGATAGAGCATGCTCACATATTATCTTATGCCGGTAGTAAATATTATCTGTGCTTTATGCAGGACGAGCACGGCCGTGGTAAGAATTGTGATAAATCACTATGCTTCAAAATACAAAGAAAACTCTATAGCAAAGAAAACTTTATAGCATGTCTTCCTTAACAATCAGAGTCGGTTTAGACGAGTGGGTTCGTTTCGTCCACTTAGCAATTGTGTTTTGCTAACCCCCTCTCTCCAACTCTCCAGATGCTGCGGGAGCCCTAAACTGAAGCTGAAGTACGGGGAGGCATTTTGAAGCTCTTCATATTTCGAAAATATTTTGAAGCCAATTCAATCGAAGGATTATGTATAAAGGGACGAATGCATGGAACGGCAAGTACTGTTAGTTCAGGCAGCTTGTCGAGTATATTTCTTTTATTTCAATCAATGTAGCCGTAACGACATCCAATGTAATTACGACTTACACTTCGATGCAAGCTATGAATGAAAAGCATATTTCTATCTTCCTAAACTGCGACTTATATTCTAATATGATTTGTGAAGTTTTAACTTCGTATTTCAATATAATAATCAACGTAACGTTCTTGCTTTATACAAGTGCAATTCCATACTCGTACGGTATCATGCCTTAGCGAGGATGATCGATTTGGCATAATAACACCGGGGACGAACGGTTTGTCGGCTCGGTACGTGACACCCCCAGCGGGAGCCCTCCAAATGCCCCCCTCTTACTACACCGTTGGATCGAGGAGACGTGCCCGCGGGCCCCACGCAGTCCGCTAGATCCAACGGTGCACTAGGGGAGGGGCTTTTGGAAGGCTCCCGCTGGGGGGCTTTTGATCTAAATTATATATATATATATATATATATATATATATATATATATATATTGAGGATGAAGACACAAGATAAGTGCAAGAAAGGAGATTCAGGATGCGAGTCCACATAAAACCTAAGAGAAAGTTCGTGCTTTACTCTTTGGGCTAGGAGTTCGAGACAATCGGAAGAGAAGATTTGTTTGGGGAGTCGTCTACTTCGTTCAGGAAGATCACTACAGAATATATTGGGCGAGTGATTTTATTGTAATCTCTCTCTTTCTTCTTTAAGTTCGGTGAGGAGGTTGAGCCTTTGGATAAAGGTTTAGCATATTTGTATTCAATATTGCATTTTTCATGAAGATATAGAAATTGTGATTTCTTCGGTAATACAGTCACCGAATCATATACTGTACGTCTGATCTGTCTTGAGTCTTGACATTGTTATAAACGTCAGTTCTTCATTTTTCAGGTGGGCTGGTGTCGCTTCCACGACCGCGCTTCCGCGAACAACACATGTCGCCATATGTCCTCCCTATCTTATGTGTCGTGTCACATTTGTGTCCATGCAACTGAGCTACCGGGTCAAACCTCTAAGGACGAGTTTCACATGTTTCGTCACCTTTCATGTTCCAGAAATTATAAACTGCAATGCAACATGCAACTGGCACTGCACTAAAGACCTAATTTAGCTGAGCTATTAAAGCGTTGACAGTCCGTTTTGACGCTTTTCTTTCTCCAATATATAAACTTACAGTACTGTAGTGATCAAGTACATGAGCTCCCTGGCAAAGGCTAACAGCACCGATGATCCCGGCCTTGTTCGTGTTCGGGGACTCGTTGGTCGACGACGGCAACAACAACTACATGAGCTCCCTGGCGAAAGCTAACTACTACCCCTACGGGGTTGATTTCCCCGGAGGGCCTACCGGGAGGTTCTGTAAAGGGAAGACTGTGGTCAACGCATTGTGTAAGTTACATAATCAATTGTGTCAATGAGCCCTAGCTCGTGCAAATTGAACCGGCTCGTTAAGAACATAGAAGTATGTCTTTGCACATTGTACTAGTTTGTTGTCGCGACATTTTTTATTTCCTTTTTTTGGTACGTTTTTTCAGGTGATCTTTTAGGGCTTCCTTATCTTCCACCATATACAGCACCGTACCTCAATGGCGCAGGCTTGCGCGGTGGAGTGAACTATGCTTCGGCAGTTGGAGGAATCCTTGACAAATCAGGACAATACCTTGTATGTTTTACCTGTTAATATGTATGTTGCACGGACACACGGATAGGACATGACACAATAAGGACGCAATGACACAGATAAGGTACCTATTTCAGTACGTTATAGTGTATTTTTTAGGGTTCGTGATGTGTCGACACATGTCTGATATGTGTCCAACACGACACAGTCCATACTTTTTGGAGTGTTCGTGCTCTCTAGTTTACTTGTTACAGCAATCTCTCTAGTAAGGTCCGCAGTATCAGTACCGGAGTCGGTATCCACTACCAAAATAAGTCATATCAGCGACGTAATTAGCGACGCCAACTTAAAACATCGCCAATATTTTTGGTTTTAGCGACGCCAAATTTAAGCATCACAATACGTCGCTCGTAGCGACATACAGCGACATATTGCGACTATAAAAACCAACGTCGTTGATTTATCGAAAAACGTCGCTAGTTTTATCAGTTCAGCGACGTTTAGCGTCGCAAAGGTTATAACGTCGCCGAATATTAAACCAATACCGACGCTTTGCGACGTATTTCGGGCGTCGCTAATTTCTGCTAAATAGGGTTTCCTCGGTTCCACTTTTTATTTCTCCCTCTCCCCAAATTTTTTGTTCCCGCCCCTCTTCCCCCGACCTCGACGACAGCCCGACCCCCTTCCCTCCGGCGCCGCTCATCCTCCTCCTCCACCGCGAGCTCCTTCTCCTCCCTCCGGCGAGCCCCTTCTCCTCCTCCTCCTCCACCGCGAGCCCCTTCTCTTCCTCCACCGCGAGATCCTCCTCCTCCACCACCGCGAGGAGACTGAAGGTAAACCCTAACCCTAATTGAGGTGTTTTTCGTGTCCAAAATGGACACAGAGACACATTACGACCATGTGTTAACTGATACAGTGTGTTCGTGAGGTTTTGGACACTTTGTGTCCATTTGTTGGACACGTGGACACCCGCAAGCATGCATATATATGCATTTCACCTCTGTACACTTAATCTCCTCCTCCTCTACTACCGAACTTGTCCTCCTCCTCCTCTTCCACCACCGTGAGGAGACTGAAGATAAACCCTAACCCTAATTGAGGTGTTTTTCGTGTCCAAAATGGACACGGAGACACGTTACGACCATGTGTTCACTGATACAGTGTGTTCGTGAGGTTTTGGATACTTTGTGTCCATTTGTTGGACACGTGGACACCCCCAAGCATGCATATATATGTATTTTACCTCTGTACACTTAATTCCCTACATACACTTGTGTATTTCATATTAATTTGGATTTGCATATTGGGTTTGGGTTTCGATATAGTGTTTGATACATTGTTTCACCTTGCAACATTCCTACACTTATTTTAGACAACAAGTATATGAACCAATTAGTCAACATCTATTTGTTGAAGTATGGTACTCCATTCTTCGTAAGTTCTAGCTATATATGTCTCAAGATCCAATACTCGAAAATCCCAAGAAGAAGAAGAAGAAAAGAATAAAATGACATCGCTCAACACCCTATGACAACTCTTTGTAGAATTGTGTTAAAGTGTGAGTTCTACAGTATGAGTTCTACAGTATGGTTTTTTTTGTAGAATAAAATGACATTGCTCAACCCTATCGATCCTCCATACAAGTCTTCCTTCATCTATTGTCTTAAAGTGTGAGTTCTACAGTATGGTTCTCTTTGTACAATTGTGTCTTATTTTAGACAACAAGGATTTCCTATTTTTATAGGTAACATGGCAACATGTGTAAGGTAACATATAGGTGTGTGTTTGTGTTTGAAAGGGAGTGTCACAAGAGTAAGGCGTGAGCATGTGTTAGTATTTTGAGCTGTGAGAGTGTTTGTTCTATTGAGGTTAGTACCAACTGGCAAGTTAGGTTAAAAGAACCTGCAAACTATGGTGTGGTTGTATACATCATGTATATGTATGTGTGTGTCTAGTGGAAGAAAGGGGGAGGGTTAACTAGTACCAGGTATTTGGAGAGGAGGGAGAGTTTATACTAGTATATATAGACTAATATCCTAAAACTTGACTTATACAACTTAGAAATGGCTAGTTTGACCAAGTTGGACTAGTTTAGCTTAGAGTTGGCTCGGTTGGACTATACATAATATATAGACTAATATCCTAAAACTTTACTTCTACAACTCAGCCTATATGAAATATTGTAGACACGGGTGATATACCGCCGCGATAATCTCTGACCACCGCACGCAAAAACACGCGAAAGAAAAGTTAGCAATGCGAATAGAAGATGACAGATAATCTCTGACCATTTAACGTAAAATATCATGTGTACATATACTGCGGAAAGTGTAGACCGCATGAACTGACAATTGCATATCATTCACTACCTTGATGTATCTATCTTACAGAATTATGGAGCTGAATTACTATCTGCGGAATCGTACTTGGATGTACAACCGTCATCCTGATGACATATGCGGTGTGCGGGATGAATTCATAGAGGGTGTACACCAGTTCCTGCAGTTTGCCAAGGCGTTCCCTCAGTACATGGACGGTACCAAAATTAAGTGTCCGTGTGTGAGATGTCGCAACTTGAAATATCATCCAGAAGTGGATGTCACGTATCATTTATACTCGAAGGGTTTCACGCCGAATTACTATCAGTGGAGCGAGCACGGAGAACTTGTGTCTTTAGCATCGGAGTACGAGCCTTATGTGGATGTCCACAACAACGCCCCTTACGATGATGGGTTGGTGAACATGGTTTTTGACGCAGCCGGGCCTAGTTTCGATCCGGATGATCATGATGCACCTGAGGAGGCACCGAACCCCGATGCTGCACAGTTCATGGAGTTGCTGGAGAATGCAAGGACTCCATTATATCCTGGTTGTGAGGATCATTCACCGTTGGAGGTGGTTACAAGATTCTTGAGCATCAAGTCCAATTTTAACATGTCGCAAGATTGCTACAACCGTCTTATGGAGTTGCTTATAGAAATATTGCCTGAGGGTGCGAAGTTGCCTAAAGACTTCTACCGGTCTAAGAGGATGGTTAGATCGCTCTGGATGGGATACGAAAAAATCGATGCTTGTCGCAACGGGTGCATGTTGTACTACAAAGACGACATGGATGAAGATGCCTGCAGATTTTGTGGTGTCGATCGCTACAAGGCATGTGGTAGAGGAAAGTCTGTCGGTGCCAGGAAGCCTACCTCTTCGATACACTACTTGCCGTTGATGTCGCGGTTGCAGTGGTTGTTTATGGTGAAGAAAACTGCAGAAAACATGAGTTGGCATAAGCGGGAACATACCGAAGGAGTGTTGGATCACCCATCTGATGGAGAAGCATGGAAGCACTTTGATCGAGAGTATCCAGATTTTGCTTCTGATCCGCGTAATGTCAGATTGGGTCTCTGCTCCGACGGTTTTACCCCATTCGGACTTTCGGGATACCAGTATTCGTGTTGGCCTGTGATCGTCACCCCGTACAATCTACCGCCTTGGATGTGCATAAAGACTCCGTATATGTTTCTCACCGTTATTATCCCAGGTCCGAACAATCCGAAAAGGAACATCGATGTGTATTTACAGCCGTTGATTGATGAGTTGAATCAGCTGTGGGAAGTAGGTTCCAACACGTACGATGTATCTAGAAAACAAAATTTCCGGATGCGGGCAGCACTTATGTGGACCATCAACGACTTTTCGGCCTATGGAATGTTATCTGGATGGAGCACGCATTATCGTCTTTCATGTCCGTATTGCATGGACAGCACTAAGGCTTTCCGTTTAAAACACGGAGGCAAACCGTACTTGTCACGACCCGATCCCAATTTAATGGGTCGAACCGGACCATGCCCAGCCTGCACCGTGGTGAGACGGCGGCAGTAAGCTGTTCCATTGCAGGTATTCACAACAACACAAGTACATTTGTCATAACTGTTCTATTCGGAATTGAAACTTTATTTGATAAAATATTCAGAAATACAACTGGAAGGGAAATGCTGAAAATAAAACTACAAACTCCAAATAAAAGAAAGATGCAAGAAAGAAAAACTATCTAAGCATCAGGTTCAGTGTTCCAGGTTCAGCGTCCTCCGAAAAAGGCTCCGGTACCGTCGCAGGGAAGAGAACCGGGTCATAGTGGCTATTATAGTATAGCTCGTCATCCTCAGTGTTACCTAAAATGTTGTCTCCAGTCAGGAGGGAGCAAGAACGAAATATGCATCTCATATCTTAAATAGTAATTGGAAAGTGCAGGATAAACAGTTGAAATAATATTTTCAGCAGTTTAAAACAGTTCAGTGTGTTTTGAATATGCAAACGTCTATGACCGGCTTGGGTTAAACAGTAGTATCCTAGCGATACGATATGGCTTATCCCCGTGTGTGAGAGGGGTAAGCTAACACAGTCAGTTCAGTAGGGGCTTTGGTCATAAACGTTTACACTATTCCCCCAGTCCCAGATTCAGTAACAGTAACAGTCGGTAGAGTTCCGTGCCAGCAGTGTGGTTTAACATGCATCTTAACTTTACTAAATAAAATACAGGAATACACAAATCGTAACTTGCCTTGTTTTAGATTGACTGGAAGGACGAGTAGGTACCGAGGAGGAACGTCAGTTGTAACTTCGAGTTCCTACAGTTGAGAACTCGACTTAGAACCTTGAATAACCAGGCTAAGTGTGCTAGTCGCAATCTCTAGTAGTAAGTCCTAGTCAGGTTTTAAGTTGTATTAATCTGCAGCTAACGTTTACGTCGCAACTACGTGCGTTTGATTAAGCCGGTTAATTGGATTATTTGGAAATAACAACGAGAATCAATTAACTTGGAAAACTTTGTGTTTTTGTAATATATTTATAAAAGTATAGTTTTCTTTTAATGGTAAATCATGAACTATTTATTTACTAATTTTTCATCCATTTAATTAATTCTCAATTAATTACAACATTACGCTCTAACTACGATTATACGTCTAATCAAAACCACCCAAGATCACATCCACCCAGAAAAGAAAGTAAAAATCTACGCTACACAATACAGGGGCGCAGCTAAACATCCTAGAGTGGGCTTATGCCCTGTACAATTATTTTTTTTACATCAAATAAGAGGAAATGATTTTAATTACTAAATAAAATGCAGTAAATAAATAACTATAATAAATAGCCTAAATATTAAATAAAATAATTTAAAATAAAAGTTAGAGTCTCAGACTCGGTCCATCATCAAAATCCAGCTAATACCACAACGCCCGGTCGGACCGGTGCGTTTGCATTTTGCCGGGCCCCACAGACCGGTACGGTCGTCGCCCAAAAATCGGTTTTTAGAAATTCATTTTCGAAAGCCCGTTTTGAAATCAATAAAATATAGTTTTTGTAAAAATTTGGGCAGCACTTCCTCTATTTCGGGACAAACCCAAAACTGGGAAGTGCGCCAACAAACTCCTGCAAATATTTTACAACCCAAAATAGTCCACAGAATATCCACCAAAAATAATTCCAACACCACAGACATAATTTCCAATTCCACCGAATAATTCCCGAAAAGTCCGGGAATCCAAAATCAACCAATTCACGCCAACCCAGCAAGTAAAACACAGGAAAACAAACTAGCGCAGCTAACGAAAATATATCGCAGCTAACCGGATTTCCCGAAGGGAATCAGGGAACCGATTTCATCATCGACTCTACGGGGAGGGACGAACTACTGTGATTATCCAGAAATTACCAGATTTCGTTAGCGGGGAGCCGCGGGAAAAATCTCGGGAAAGAAATCCGAACTAAGTCGGCAGCAGGTCGAAGTTCCCGAACAGCGGGAGAGTCCACGGACAGCGGGATCGCCGGCGGGGACAGCAAAGAAACGCGAAAATCAACGGGGAAACTCCGCCGGAGCGCTGGAGGGCGGCAGACGACAGCGGCGGGGGAGATCCGCCGGGCTCGCTGACGCGGCGGGGGCGCGGACAGCGCAGCGGGTCGGGGTTCTGCCGGCGGGGCGTCGGGCTGGCTGCGGCGGGGGAGCCGCGGCCACAGGGGAGTGCGGCTCGGGGAGGAGCACCGCCGCTGCGGGCGGTCGGGATGGCCGCGGAGGGGCGGCGGCGCGCTGGACGGCGGCGGATGGCCGCGGGTGCCGCGGAGGGAGCTCGGGTACGGCGCGGTGGCAGCGCGGGGCTCGGTCGGGGAGGTCGCGCGGAGGAGCGGCGCGAGCTCGAGGAAAGGGGGTTAGGGCTAGGGGAACCCTTCGAGAGAACAGAGAGAGAGAGGGAGAGATCTGTGAGCTGTTGAGAGTTTTGTGAGTTTTGTTTCTCCACAGGGAGAATGAGAAAGGTGAGAGAGAGAGAGAGTGGTTGAGAGTTTTTAGTTGGGAGTGCTCGTGGGTTCTGTTGATGTACGGAAAGGTGGGAGAGTGGGTTTGATAACGTGTGGAGGAGAAAATGTTGAGGAGGAAAATTAGGAGTAGTGCATACCAATTCTTAGGGAGAGGGTTGGGTGCTGGTCAACCGTAAACCTAGTCTCCTTCATTATTATTATATTTTTTTTGATTAGCCAAGTCCAAATTGGATAGGAAAAAATTTGACTCGGGCCTGGGTCTGGGCTCGGGTCCAAAATCAAAAATCCAAGTTGCTTATAATTTTCAAAATTCTTTTTCACCCAAAAATAGTTAATAATAATATTTAATAATAATAATTTTTGAAAACGTTAATTAACAACACAAAATTTTATTGAATAAATAAATACGAAAATGATGGGTTTCACAGTACTTTTTCGATTGTCATCGACAATTCCTGCCGAAGGATCATCCGTACCGGAGGAACAGGAATGCTTTTCGTGCTGGCATTGTGGAGAAGGCTAATCCTCCGCCAAGGTGGACCGGATACACGATATGGAAAGAGGTAAAAGATTAACCAAGAGCTATTGAATAGCCTGCTACGGGCTACAAGTGTGACGGATTTGGTCGCACTCATAACTGGACGAAGAGGAGTATATTCTGGGATCTTCCATATTGGAGCACCAATCTGATTAGACATAACCTTGATGTCATGTATATCGAGAAGAATGTGTTTAACAACATAATTAATTCTGTAATGGACGTAAAAGGGAAGACGAAAGACAATCCAAAGGCTAGATTGGACTTGGAAGAAATATGTAGACGTCCTGCCTTGCATTTGATAGAGGACGGGAATGGGAAGTTGAAGCAGCCTAAGACAATTTTCTCACTGGAGAAGAAGGATAAAGTGAGGCTTTGTAGGTGGATTCAAGGTGTGAAATTTCCAGATGGGTGTGTTTCGAACTTGAGAAGATGCGTCGACCTCAAGGAGAACAAACTGACAGGTATGAAGAGCCATGATTGTCATGTATTCATGGAGCAGTTAATTCCGATTGCATTTCGGGAATTCTTACCGCAGACAGTTTGGGATCCATTGACGGAGCTTAGCATATTCTTCAGGGACCTTTGTTCTAAAAAATTGCTCGTTGAACGTCTAGAAAAGCAAGAGAAGGACATTGCGGTTACACTGTGCAAGCTAGAGAGGGTGTTCCCTCCTGGATTCTTTGACTCTATGGAGCATTTGCCGATTCATCTTTCCTACGAGGCACGTGTTGGTGGACCCGTCGAATATCGATGGATGTACCCGTTCGAGCGACATTTGAATCACCTAAAAAAAAGGTAAAAATAAGGCTCGGGTCGAGGGTTCTATTTGTGAAGCCTATATTCTCGAGGAGATTACAAATTTCTGCTCCTCCTATTTCAAACCTCATATTGCTATGAATAGAACGAGGGCTCCGAGAAACGACGACGGATATCAAGAATTTAATGATGGAATACTGAAAGTATTCAATGCGTCCGGAAAGCCTTCGGGGAAAATGAAGAAGAGATATTTGAATGACGAAGAGCTAAGGGCTGCTCAGTTGTATGTATTACTCAATTGCGACGAGGATAAAGTGGAGAAGCTAGAGGGGTAAGTAACTCAGGATGATGAGTTTACGTCATCTCAATGTAATAGTATAAGCTAATATTATTGTACTAATCGGCGGTTGCTTCGTTGTTTTCCAGCACATATAATGATGAGTTGAGGCTGGTTAGACCCTACCTAACAGACGAAGCATTAGAACAAAAAATGAGACATCATTTTCCTTTTTGGTTGAGCGAATATGTAAGTAGCTCGGTAATTACTGGCCTCTTCTAATGCAACTGCGCAATAAATAACTTATTATCGCTTCTTTGATATTCAGGTCGATCGTCTAATTTCACCCGAGATTGAATTAATTAGAACTCTTGCCAAGGGACCAATTACTTTTGTTAAAATATGGCCAAGTTACTGTGTCAATGGCTTTCGGTTCAAGTCGACAAATGCTCCGATCAGAGACAGGTTCCTGGATCTTGATTCCACGAAAAATAGTTGTTTGTGTATCAAGTCTTCGAACAACAAAGACGTCGATCCAGGAAATGATTTCTTTGGCATCTTGCGAGAGATTGTGGAGTTGTCATATAATAATGGCAGAGAACCTGTAAAGATCGTGTTGTTCAAGTGTGAATGGTTCGACCCGATTGAAAATCAAGGTTGGAAAATTGACAAGCATGGTCTTCTGGATATAAACTACAAGCGTAGATATCAAGGCTACGAACCGTTTGTCCTAGCAACTCAGGCTCAGCTCGTGTACTTCACAGCTTATCCGAGACGGGGAGCAATGAAGTCTGACTGGTGGGCAGTATGCAAGACTAAAGCCAGAAATACTTTTGATGTTGATGAAAAAGCTTACCAGGAGGACGAGCTACCTCTTGTAACCAATATTGTCGATGTGGACTCCACAGAAGTTACGTATTACACGACACATAATGTAGAAGACGTAGAATTATTCGAAGAGGAAGACGAAGCCGACGAAGACGAAGATGAAAGTGAAGATGAGGAGGAAGAGGAATATGAGGTCGAGGAAGACGAACAAGATGATTATTCTGAAGATGATTGAGAGAGATATACTTATCTGAACTTAGATGTTTCTTCTAGAATACATTATCTGGACTTAGATGCTTATTGTAGAATGTATCATCATATGTTGTCTTGGTTATTATCTTGTCTTTGTTGTACTTTCATATTTCTAGTCTCTATTATTTGTTGTACTTTCATATTTCTAGTCTCTATTATTTGTTGTATTATCATATGCTGTTATCAGGTATGGCAGGTCGTCGCGGAGCGTACCGAAGGGGACAACGAGGTCACTCTCCTCCGGTACTTCCTACAGGTACTGCTAGAGGACAGAGTTTTCCTTCGGTACCTCATTCTGGTACCGGCTCTGGATCCTCGTCGCCGATTACTCCTCCATATCGGACAGTAGGTGGGCCTGGTGGGACGACGTCACGTGGCATATCTCCTGGGACGAGTAGTTCCAGGCCTGTTGAGAGTGATCGCCCGTCTAGCGTTCCTACTACTGATACGATGATGGAGACGGATGAGCAGATGGCAGAGGCTGCGGCGACGGCCGAGGCGGCGGCGTCGACGGCCGACCAGCATTATGCAGATGATGCGTGCGCACCTCCGGAGGTGAGGAGGACGGAGATCTGGGCCGACGGTACAAAGTAGGTGTTTTGGTTTATAATTTTTTTCTTTCTATTTTTATCATAATTTAACTTTTTTCATGAATATAATATGTTTGTATAGATATCGTCCCCAGAGGTACAGAGACGTCTAGGCCACATGCTGAGGCATAATTATGGTGGTGCTTGGATTAACTACTCTGAGGCTCCGGACGAGAGGAAGGCCTTCTGGTTTGCGCGCTTCAAGGTTAAAATATATTTGCTTTTAACATGAATCATATAATTTTTGTATATTATATATAACTGATAAATATTTGGTTTGCGCTCTTCTAGGATATGTTTTTCTATCCACCGCACCGGGCCGAGCTTATCGAGTGGATGTTTCCTGCCGTCGCTGCCAAGCTGATCCGCGACTCTATCAATGATCAGAAGGATCGTGATCGTGCCGGAAAGCCGATCCAAGGTTGGATCACCCCTGATCAATGGAATGCGATGAAGGCTCGATTCGAGAAGCCAAAGTACAAGGAGAAGTCGGAGAAGGCCAAGGCGGCTAGGCAACATGCCTCGAAGTGGTGCGGTGGGTCGATTCCGATGACAGAACATTTCCGTCGTCTGGTATGTCTTCCTCTTTTAGAAATATTATTTTAATGCAAAACCGATAAATTATTACTAAGATAATATATTTAATTACAGGTAAGGAAGGTCGGTAACGTCGACATGGTGACCGTCTTCCTGGCCACCCATCGTCGCGGCGCTGACCTTATTGACGAGAGGGCCGAGCAGACTTATGTAAGTATTACAATACGTTATCTTAATTTAATACTTCGTGTTAATTTTAATATAACTTAGTAAATATGATGCAAATAAATATTCATGTAGTTAGTAATAATAAGTACATTAATTAGAAATTAGAAACAATAAGTACATTAATTAGAAATTAGTAATAATAAGTACATTAATTAGAAATTAGAAGTTAGTAATAATAAGTACTTTCTAGGCCGAGTATCAGAGGCTGCGGGAACGGGCGGCTGCTAGTGCACCTGATGTAGGAGAGGCCGGTACTTCCTCGCAGCCCACTCAAGCTCCGTCGACGGACGAGCTGTGGATGGCCGCCGCTGGTGGACTCCGTAGGGGTACGTACTATGGTACGGGATCCTATGGTGCCCTAGTTGCGACCCAGTCCTCTAGGACATCTCCTGCTAGTGTGCATGGTCCACAGCCGTCCCAGGAGTCTGCCCGAGTCCACCAGATGATGGAGTCTCTCCGTGACGACCTGCTACGACGGATCGAGGAGCAGTCTCAGCACGACGATCCTGCGCTGCTAGCACGATTGGATGCGCTCGACCGCGGCATTATGGACCTCATGGAGACGACTGAGAGGACAGAGCGCACCGTTGGAGGGTTAGAGCGCACGGTCACGGAGCTGCAGACATGACAGGTGACCATGGCCGAGAGGATGAGATTGGCGCAGGAGTCGATGGTCGAGACCAGTGATAGAATGTTATCTATCATGGATTCATACCACCAGCGACTTACAGCGTTGGAGCGTGCTGGTCTTCCGGGTGTGCCTTCATCGTCGTCGACTCTGCCGCCTCCACCGCCATCTTCTTCGACACCGACTCCACCGACGTCACTGCCTCCATCAGTATCGATTTCACGTGAGGAGTATGAGTTGTTCTTATCCCTTCGTCGCGGCGGTGCCCCTTCTGCACCAGATTCCTAGTAGTCCTAGTTAGGACTGTTTCTGTGTTTGTTTCATTCTTTGTTTGTGACTTTTTTCATTTGTTGGTTGTGTAGATTTGGATACTTGGTTGTGTAGATTTGGATACTTGGTTGTTTGGATACTTGGTTATTTGGATATTTGGTTATTTGGATACTTGGTTATTTGAATATTTGGTTATTTGGATATTTGGTTATTTGGTTAGTTGTTGTGTGATTGTTGTAAAATTGGTTATTTGGATATTTGGTTATTCGCAATTATCGACGTCAAGTATACAAACTTGGTTAGTTGTGTACAACGAGAAATGGACATTCTGTGATTGTTTGGATTCTATTCTACAGTGAGAAATGGTTATCTTTTTAAACTGCAGGGAGAAATGGACATTCTGTATTTTATTTTTTATTTTATTTTCAGACTTAGCGACGTTTACCGACGTTTACCGACGTACACCGATGTACATTTACGTCGGTAAACGTCGGTAAATATGCGATATTATCCAGTTTACCGACGTTTTAGCGACGTTATAATATGTCGGCAAACGTCGGTAAACGTCGGTGCACGTCGGTAATATTTCCAGGAATTTTCAGGATTTACCGACGTTTAGCGACTTTGAACATGTCACTAAACCACCGACGATTCGTCGGTAATACGTCGGTAATTTACCGACGCGTAGCGATACGCAGTAATACGTCGCTAATCCACCGACGTCACGATGGTAGACGTCGGCAATATACCGACGTATATATACGTCGGCAAACGTCGATAATTGCGACGTTTGGCGACGTTTAGAAGATTAGCGACTTACATTTCAGCGACTATCACGAAACGTCGGTAATTCCGTCGCTAAATATCTTTAGCGACGAAATTTGTCGTTTTAGCGACGTCTTTATGCGTCGCTAAAACAACTTATTCTGGTAGTGATCGGACCATTCCTATGAGTATCAGGACCGGCGGAATCAACACTATCAACGGTTTCGGATCGGAGCATCGGATTTTCTGGTATTGAAAAATAAGTAATTATTAACAAATTATTAATATTTTAGAAAATATATATTATACGTTTAGGCATAATTTTAAGGTTTTTTGAGTGATATTTTTTTAGCTGTTTTCAAATTGAAAAAAATACTAAATTACTAATCACCCTTGCTGATTGGTTTACATACAATAGGTAAGTCTTTTTCTTTTGCATGTATTTTACAACCTTACTATGATTTTACACACCCTTGTTGATTCATTCTTTTCGTTCAATTTTTATTGTCGAATTGACCGGAAAAGAAACGCCAATGTCGATATCAGCCATGTATCTGGTATCGGTTAGTATCGGATTTCGGTCGTTATCGGATCGAAACATGCCAAATCGTATCGGTATCGGTCGTATCCGATAAGGCAACTATGCTCTCTAGGCCCTTGCGATGCTAAAGACTAGCGAGTGTTCACGCAATATTGTGGTAACCTTGTTTTATTGAATTTCAGGGAGCCAGGTATAGCCTGAACCAGCAGGTCCTGAACTTCGAGGACAACCTGAGCCAAATGAGAGCAGTGCTGGGGAAGGACCTGGGCCAGCACTTGGCAAGATCGGTGGTGATGGTCGTCATCGGCAGCAACGACTACATCAACAACTACCTGCTGCCGTCCCTCTATCCGACCAGCCACGACTACGACCCCGAGGAGTTCGCCAGCCTCCTCGTCGGCCGCTACACGAGCCAAGTGCTGGCGCTGCACGGCCTGGAGGCGAGGAAGTTCTTCCTGACGGGGGTGGGGCCCCTGGGCTGCATCCCGAACCAGCGGGCGAGCGGCCTTGCCCCGCCGGACCGCCATCGGACTGCGACCCGATCAACATGCAGCAGATGGCTCAACTATAGTTTGTTCACTATCTATATATCGACTGTATGCTTAGCTTGTCGACTGTAGTTTGCGCCATTTTACCAAATATAAGTTTGGAGCAAAACAAATTGAGGCCAACCCTGACATATTATTGCTAGCTGTTAAAGTCCATAATGGCAGTGGAAGTTTGGGCAGTTGCACCCAAACTGGAATCGATGCTAGCATGTCACGCTCAAGCAATCAACGCTTAATAACAACCAGCCGACCCTGGAAGAACCACATTGGTTTGGTCAGTCGAGCTTTCCTGCTTGCATAGATCTGTCCAGGTTTTGGGTTTATTGTTGAAAATTATCGGAAGCTCTACGAGTAGCACTAAGTGCTAGAACATACAATATATATGATTTTTTTTTTCCTGATCAATGATAATTGTCCACTAACAACATGTACGGAAGACTAGGGAGTAACGCACAATATATTCAATATGGTAGTTACTAAGCAGTAACTCCCTATTAAAGGACAGTTGCAAAATTGAATAGTCTTGCAAATGGCTACAACGGAACAACCATGCAGTACTGCCACGGAAGTACCATCGGATTATAGCACCATCTCTGGGCTTGCGTGAAGTGTAAAGTGTACAAACAAAGCATCACTTTGCATCTTTCATAGATGCCCAAGTCCGAGTGTGGCCCTAACTCTAAAGATATTTCTCCAAAATTTAATAAAGGTTTATTAGTGAATTTGTACATTGTAAACTAGAAAATCATCCATCAAACTATCCACTTAAACTAACACATCTCATATGTCTATAAGACAATAAATAATAACTTAAATATTATATGACATGACATGGTTGATAACATGACAGCTGACATGACAAAATTAAATATTAAAATTAAAATCAAAATTAAATTAACATGAATATTAATATTAATATTAATATTAAAATTAACATAACATTAATTTTAAAATTAACATAACATTAATATTAACTTTAACATTAACATTAAAATTAATATTAACATTAAATTGAAATTAGCATTAACATTAAAATTAATATTAATATCAAAATGAATATTAATATTAATATTAACATTAATTAACATTAACATTAATTTTAATATTAACATTAAAATTAATATTAACATTAAATTGAAATTAGCATTAACATTAAAAATAAAAAAAATTGGGTAATTAATTTTTTGGGTTTAAACATCACATGTCAGTTGTCATACCAGAGTGGTGGTTGATCGCACTCCACTCTATGTTATAATAAACCTTATTGTGTCTAATTGATCTTTTACTACTGTCAAGATATATGATAATTTCTACGCACTCCCACGCCAAAGTTGAATTTGCGCTACATACACCTTGAGAATGACGATATGAATCAAATCACGAAGGAAAATGGGGAAGATTGATGATGATCTTCTTTAAGCTATTGCCAGTAGGATTTGAAGAAACGCAAGTAAATTATTGTGGGTTCACATCAAGCTAGCATATACCGAACTAATCAAATTAATTGTGTCGTTTCATTATCTCCTATTGTGTACGTACGTAAAGTAGTAAGAATGAACGGTTGACAAGAATGGAAGTGGCAGTTCGAATTTGACAAAGAGTAGAAACATAGATATTGGGTTTAGCTAGCTGCTCGATAGACTACTTGATTAGCCCTTCTATTTGACAAGAAAAGCATTCTTTCTTTCAATTTATTTCACTGTTCCAGATTACTCGATCAAGAACTGGAAACATGCACTTGTACACTTTTGACACAACCATAGATGGTCGGAAAGTTTTTCGGACGCTAGCTCACACTCCCAAACCCATCAACTACATCTTCGTCATCCTCGCGACCACCCATTTGTTCAAATATTGGTGGTGAAACCTATGCAGCAAAAGAGACTGGTCATCCAAGATTCTTTCGAAGCAAGAGGTGCTACTTCCTCCACTCCACTACTAAAATTGCGTGACCGATCGACGACACAAATAACACAGCACTTGGCAAGATCACTACGTATTGGGCCTAGCCTGACCGAATTTTGTCAGGCTCGGTTAGTCGATGAAATAACACAGATGTGAGCCCAAAGTAGCATCAAATCTTGCTGTGGTCTAATTTAGATGGACATGATTAGTCCTGAACTATTTTAGAGATCTTCTATGACCTAAAATAATAGAATATCTATACATATATATTGAGGGTGAAGACACAAGATAAGCACAAGACGGGTGATTCAGAATGCGAGTCCACAAAATATCTAAGAGAAAGTTTGTACTTTGCTCTTAGAGCTCTCGAAGTTCGAGACAGTCGGGAGAGGTGATCTGTTCGGGGAGTCGTCTACCTCGTTCAGAAAGATCACTACGTAGTTGGTTGAGTGATTTCATTGTAATATCTTTTTTTCTTCTTAAGTTTGGTGAAGAGGTTGAGCCACTGGGTAAAGGTCTAACATATTTGTATTCATTATTGCATCTTTCATTAAGCTATAAAGATTATGATTTGTCCAGATAATACAATCATCGAACCATGTACTATGTTTGATCTGTCTTGACATTGTTAAACGCAAGTTATTTATTTTCAGGTGGGTTGGCGTCGCTTCCGCGACCGCGCTTCCACGAACAGCACATGTCGCCATGTGTCCTCACTGTCTTATGTGTCGTATCACATTCGTGTCCTTGCAACTGAGCTAGCGGGTCAAGCCTCTAAGGACGAGTTTCACATGTTTCGTCACCTTCCGTGTTCCAGAAATTCAGAACTTTGCAATGCAACATGCAACTGGCACTAAACTAAAGACCTAATTTAGCTGAGCTATTAAAGCGTCGACAGTCCGTTAACAAGACCACAAGACCAGCAGGGAAAGTTGTAAGCAGAAGCAAGAACTTCATGGGCTAATGGCGGACCAGCCGTTTCGACGCTTTTCTATATACAATATATATATCAACTTACAGTACTGTAGTGATCATCAAGAACACTCGGACATTGTCACTCAAGCGAGGAAAAAATGAGAAGGTTTCTTTGTTGCTTCGTTGCGGCCAGCTTCGCTCTTCTTCTTCTTCTTCTCCTTCGCCGCTCGGATGTGGCTGTCGGTGCACCGATGATCCCGGCCTTGTTCGTGTTCGGGGACTCGTTGGTCGACGACGGCAACAACAACTACATGAGCTCCCTGGCGAAGGCCAACTACTA
The DNA here is from genome assembly GCA_029216955.1 of Iris pallida. NCBI lineage: Eukaryota > Viridiplantae > Streptophyta > Magnoliopsida > Asparagales > Iridaceae > Iris > Iris pallida. Next base: position 7,693,131 of record JANAVB010034019.1, read on the forward strand.
CCCCTACGGGGTTGATTTCCCCGGAGGGCCAACCGGGAGGTTCTGTAATGGGAAGACTGTGGTCGATGCATTGTGTAAGTTACATAATCGATTGTGTCAATGAGCCCTATCCCGTACAAATTGAACCGGCTCGATTAAGAACGAAAGTATGTTTTTGCACATTGTACTAGTTCGTTATCGCGACATTTTTCTTTTTCCTTTTTTGGTCTGTTTTTTCAGGTGATCTTTTGGGGCTTCCTTATCTTCCACCATATACAGCACCGTACCTCAATGGCACAGGATTGCTTGGTGGAGTGAACTATGCTTCGGCCGCTGGAGGAATCCTTGACGAATCAGGACAATACCTTGTATGTTCTAGCTGCTAATATGTATGTTGCACGGACACGGATAGGACATGACACAGTAAAGACGCAATGACACGGACAAGGTACCTCTTTCAGTATGTCATAGTGTATTTTTGAGTGTTCGTGATGTGTCGACATGCACTTGTTCGATACGAGTCCAACACGACATTATAGTGTTTCTCTCTATCAGAATCGGTATCGAACCATTCCTATATATGAGTATGGCAGTATCAACACTATCAACAGTTTCGGATCGGATCGTCGGATTTTTTGGTATTGGAAAACAAATAATTATTATCATTTCAGAAAATATATATTATATGTTTAGGCATAATTTTAAGTATTTTGAGTGTTGTTTCTTAGCAGTTTTAAAATTGAATAAAATACTAGTCACTATTGCCTATTGGTTCACATACAATAGATAAATTTTCTTCTCTTGCATGTATTTTACAGCCTTACTATGCTTTTACACCCTTGTTGATTTACTCTTTTCGTTCAATTTTCATTGTCGAATTGACTGAAAAAGAGACCCTAATGTTGATATTGGCCAGTATCTGGTATCGGTCAGCATCGGATATCGATCGTTATCAGATCGAAACATGTCAAATTGTATCGGTATCGGTCGTATCCGATACAGCAAACTATGCTCTCTAGGCCCTTACAATGCTAAAGACTAGAGACTGTTCAAGCAATATTGTGGTAACCTTTCTCTTTTTTTTTTTGAATTTCAGGGAGCCAGGTATAGCCTGAACCAGCAGGTCCTGAACTTCCAGGACAACCTGAGCCAAATGAGAGCAGTGCTGGGGAAGAACCTGGGCCAGCACTTGGCAAGATCGGTGGTGATGGTCGTCATCGGCAGCAACGACTACATCAACAACTACCTGCTGCCGTCCCTCTATCCGACCAGCCGCGACTACGACCCCGAGGAGTTTGCCAGCCTCCTCGTCGGCCGCTACACGAGGCAAGTGCTGGCGCTGCACGGCCTGGGGGCCAGGAAGTTCTTCCTGACGGGGGTGGGGCCCCTGGGCTGCATCCCGAACCAGCGGGCGAGCGGCCTTGCCCCGCCCGACCGCTGCGTCGCCCAGGTCAACCGCATGGTCGGGTTCTTCAACCAGGGGCTGCGGTCGTCGGTGCACCAGATGAACGCCGACCACCCCGGGGCGGTGTTCGCGTACGGGAACACGTACGGGGCTCTCGGGGACGTGCTCAACAACCCAGGAAGATACGGTACGTAAGTAAGATTGAACCCTGTCTGATGTCCATGCTGCTTTACGCATGAGCTACAAACGTTGGACCACCAATAAATGTTGATCGATAACGTACATGAGTGGATATTGATGAGGAGGGACTTGTAACTTTGCAGGGTTCATGGTGGTCGACCGCGGCTGCTGCGGGCTAGGGAGGAATCGGGGGCAGATCACGTGCCTCCCGTACACCGTTCCGTGCGGCGACAGGGACCGGCACGTCTTCTGGGACGCGTTCCACCCGACCCAGGCCGTCAACCTGATACTGGCGCGGAGGGCGTTCACCGGACCGCCATCAGACTGCGACCCGATCAACATGCAGCAGATGGCTCAACTCTAGCCGGAACATGTCTTTCTCCGATAGTTTGTTCATATCTTTATATCGACTATATGCTTAGCTTGTCGACTGTTTGCGCCATTTACCAAATATAAGTTTGGAACAAAACAAGTTGAGGCCAACCCTGACATATTATTGCTAGTTGTTAAAGTTATGGGAGGAGCAGATGTGTTGTCCCATTTATTATGCTCCAATTCTGTTCCCCTCCCTATTATATATGGACACTAGCGGATCCAGGATTATAATTCACTGGAGGCACAATTATAAGGAGTTCGGATACGTCTTAAAATAATTTTTTTTTGAAGGAGGGCAGAATTGGGACAGAATAAATGGGACAGCAGATCTGCTCCCAGTTATGGGAGTTGCTATTTTAACCGCCGGCGCCTGTAGTCCACATGTCTAGTCTTAATTGGGAAGGGGGTCTAGAATTTTGGGTGTGGGCCCAAAACATGTAGAGGGGCAATGACATGGTGACATGTTGGCGCAGGCACTACTGTGATCACCTCCTAGCTTTCAAAATATACTTTTCCTAAAGTTATTGTGTTGTGCAACACAGTATAGAACCAGTAGGATGATCAAATTGCATAGTTAATTTTAGTCAGTTCATTAGCTCCGATTGTATACTCTCCTTCCTGATAAATTGAAATCAAAACCCTCTCCATCATTGATATATGTAGAACTCCTTATGGCTAAAGGCCGCAATGTAACACTTGAAGGAAGCTCCTGAGACGGTAATTCCATCTCTCCTATGGCCTCTACAGCCATCTCATGAAGACGACTACCCAGGACCCACAGATTATGAGGAGCCCAAAAAAATTAGTTTAAAAATAAATATATTAATAATTTTGTATCTCAAATAGAACTATTATGTACACCTTTTAGACATATATTACTGGAAACATTAGTTGTTTCCTAGATGGAAAGAATATTGGAATATGGTGGGGATATCAAATCGAATCGGCAGGCACATCCACGTAACTCGCGAGTTTACTCAGCACTTGAACAGTCCACAATGGCAGTGGTAGTTTGGGCAGTTGCACCCAAACTCGATCGAACCGTTTCTAGCAAGTCACGCTCAAGCACATCTTCGACAGTCGACGCTTAATAACAACCAGCCGAGCCTGGAAGAGCCCCATTGATTTGGTCAGTCGAGCTTTCCTTCTTGCACAGATCAGCTGTCCAGGTTTTGGGTTTATTGTTGAAAAATATCGGAAGCTCTATTTGTAGCCTCTCCCTCGGTTGTTTTAATGCAGATCCTCCATTAGTTGTAGGTAAGCCTTTACTAATCGAAGATGGACCTGATCTCCAAAGAGCTTCTTTATGACTGCCCTCTCCCAGACCATAAAAGCACCATGTTGTCATGGACTTAGTAGTTTAGGTTACACGTAGAATCATGCAGTGCACAAACTTTCTACTCGAAGTTCCGTGCCAGTCCTCCCCAAACGCTTAGCTAGATCGCTAAGGCGACACTGAGAACAATTTGGAGCAAAAGAGAGAGAGAGAGATTGGAAGATTGAAGCTTTAATTTACTAGAGAGAGATTACAGCTTTGAGTGGTGACGAGCAAATGAGTCTCTTACTTATTTATAGTGCCCATAAGCCTACAAGAAACTTCTGTAATAAGAATATTTCAGAAATTATTCTTAGAAATATTCTAGTAATTATTCTATATCCTAAGAATATTCTTATACATTATTCTTAATGACAAATAATTACATAAAAGAAAGATGTGGAGATTATTTTGTGCATGACATCTCCCTACACGCGCGCGCGCGCGCACACACGTGCCTCTCAATTATAATTAAGTTTTCAAATTGCTTATCATTTATATCTTTTAATAATATTTTTAATGTTTAAAAACCACTTTGTTTATATATATATATATATAAATATATAAAGAAATGCCGTGTGACTTGGAATATAGAGCAACATCAGCATGTCTTAAGAGTGTCATGCTTAAATTATTTTATTACATACCATGTCTTAGAAATGAACAAATTACAAGGATCAAAGTCTCTCAAATGAAACAACTAGCGTAGTGGATGAGAGAGAGAGAGAGAGAGAGAGAGAGAGAGAGATAGAGATAGATAGATGGCTAAGTGACCTACATATAGCCATGGTAGAGAGTACTAGAGAGTTGGAAGGAATGCTTATTACTAGGGGGAGCAAAGGGGGACCCAATTAGAGATGGCCAAGTGACCTACATATAGCCATGGTAGAGAGTTTGAAGGAATGCTTATTACTAGGGGTGGGGGGAGCAAATTAAGGGGGACCCAAGGGACCAATCTAAAATATCTCCCTAGGGTCATGTAGACATTGACAAATTAAATATGAGGAGTGCCATTGGAAACTCCATTAGCCATCTAAGGAGCTCCAAGCTCCTCATGTTAGTTAGAGGGGACAGTGAGGGCAAGGCCACATGCCAAAAACAAACACCAGCCTTCCTACAAACCTGTCCTTTGGTGGGACTAAAACTCTCCCGTAGAGAATTAGCCACATGCACATGCACGTAGACAAACAAGAAAAGTGAAACTAATTAATTAACAAGTAGCAAACTGCAAAGAGGGGAAGGGCTCAAGTGATTGAGCACACTTAAGGAAGGTTGATTTCATGGAAGAAAGAACCTAGCTTAGCTTAAGATGATGTGGAGATGCTAGTTAGCCAATATGTCATTGTAACATGCATCCATGCAACTCATGTGGACTATCACCAAACTGGTGATGTATGGAGAGAGAGAGAGAGAGATATGATGGTGATGTTATGTATGTGACCAATGCATGCATGGTTAAGCCAAGTGAGCGGGGATGAGCCTGCAGTGGTGGTGAGATGCTGGAGTTGGCAGAGTTGGTGCTTGCAGAGCCATTGTCGTGCCTGCATTAAGAAAACAAAACGCACAGAGTTTAGACACAGATTCACAGAGATCAGTATCACTTCAAAACAGCAAATAATGGCAAGAATTATCACATAAAACTTATAACGGTAATTAGAAGTCATTAAAATAGTTCAAAATCACCTAAAGACATAAGCTGGAGTTGCTCAGTTGGCTAGAGCGTGTGGCTGTTAACCACAAGGTCGGAAGTTCAAGCCTTTCCTCTAGCGTTTCCTTTTACTTTTTTTAATAGAGCAACCATAATAAATAAATCTTTTCTAAGGAGCAACAAACATTACTATTGGGTGTTAATATATTTTTAATACCCATAATAAATAAATCTTTTTTAAGGAGTACATTACTATTGGGAGTCAATATATTCTAACAGAGCAACCGTAATAAATAAATATTTTGAAATAAATACATCAACCCCCCATATTTTTTAAGGACCAACAAACATTCCTCTTAGGTGTTAATATATTTGAAATAGAGGATAAGCATTGATTAACAAACATTACTATTGAGTTTACTTTTTTGATGTTGTTTTCTTTAATAACAATAATAGTATTTTCAATATCATTTTCTAGATCTTTCAACATTTTTTTATGGAACAGCAAACATTATTAGTTGGGTGGGTGCATTTCTCTAGGTTTCTTATTATTTCACAAACATTACGAATAATCTTTTTGGAACAAAATACATTAGTCCAGTATCAATACAGTGAAAGATAAATTAATAGTAAAAAAAATAATCTTATTTTCTTAAGAAACATTACTAGTTGAATACAGTAATTATTGATAAGGTTATAGATGAAGTGAATCAAGGATAGAATTATGTGTAAAATTTTCTTTCTTTAGCTAAATTCTGTTGTAGTGTAATTTACTAGACTAGGAGATGAAAGAGGACTCTTCAAAGGTCCTACATAAGCATATATTTATAATAGCGTGATGGCGTAAGAACTACATATAATAGTATCTTACCAAGATTACAAAGAGAATGATATCTATACCTCTTTGTTGGACACAATTAACCAGTTAGTTACAACTAAGTGCAACACCCCCTTCTGAGTATGCACAACCCAACAATCAAACTATATCAATTTTCAGGAATGATTAACATCAATATTTAGGATGATTATATAGGATCAGTCTTCAGAGATCATCATTATCTCTATTCAGGGATGACAAACATCTCCCTTGACAAGGAAAATCTGTTAGTCCCGAGGCGTACCAAGATGAGAACTTAGGCTTGGAATAACAGAGTTTCATGCAAGACTTTTCAGTTTTCACTCTGTTTAATCCCGAAGAAGAAGTTCCATGGATTCATACAAGAGACTTGCTCTCCGAACTTCTCCAATCCAGCGAAACCAAGTTACAAGCAAACAAAGAATAAAATCCATTCTTCCTTGCAAACGCAGTTGCAATTGAGATAGAACGTTCACATCAAAGAAGGATGAAGAAGAAATAACCAAAACCGTTATTCTCTTTACGTTCGCAGATGCTACAATGAGATGGAATGAAAACAACAAGAGAAAAGGAAAAACCATCGCCTTGTTAGGGTGAACAGGTCACCGTGGCTCAAAGTAAGATTTGTCCCATAGACGATCTGCTCCCAGGAACCAGCAAGTTCACAGAAGAACTTATGGAACGTTCCGGGTTACTCTCTGGAAGACTTGAAACTCATTCGAGCCGAAGCTCACTGAGGTGCATAAGCCTGCAACAGCCCCATAGTCCCTCTATGGAGTGGATTTTTCTATCTCTCTTCCAACTCAATTCAATGAAAGGAGTGCTGCTCTATTTAAAGAGCTGGCTGGCACCTATGGACACATAAGAATGCCTATGCGTCCATACGCGTCGGTCAACCATGTCCTATAATATCCGATGCATAGAGAACTATGTGCAGACACAACAGCGCGCCGCACGCTGACAACGTCGTTCACGTCGAAAGAAATGACAGTGGACAGGTCTGACAGTGCCGAAAGCAGCCACCCACAACTAGGTGCATAGTCCTTGGATGCATAGAGCTGGACGCATAGTTCCAAGACTCATAGCTCCGAGACGCATAGCTCCTGGACTTATAGCACCTGACGCGTAGCCACCGAGACGCATATACACCGAGCTGCATAGGCGTGATGACACATAGACGCCATGACGCATAGCCGCCCAACTCATAGACGCCCAGACGCATAGCGCAAGGCCGCTTATGTGTTGACGTGCTAAGTGCAAAATACGCCATCAAAATACCACTTTATGCCCTTAGCCCGAGCCCGAGTCCGAGTCCAAGTCTGAGTCGCTAAGCCCCTACGGTGCTTAGCTCCTATGGATTCCCACGGAGAGAGACTTACACTTAACCCTCAAGGAAAATCAATCCACATTGGCCACCTCAACCCATGTGCATACTTCAACACAATTATAGCTTTATATTGAGATATACACCATGATGGTTTTCCAATGTGGGACTAAAGTTCCCAAAGCTTTAGTGAAAACACCAACAAAATCTAGTAGAAAATTAACATATTCAAAGGAAAAAGTGAGATGATGTCGGTACGACTTTAGGACATGAAACTATTTAAAGGTATATGACCATCCCGATGTGGGTGTCCCATTAAAACCTTCTTAGATTTCCAAAAATCCAGTGAAATGGCCATATGTTGTGAAAAAGAGTACACATAAAGGTCAAGTAAGTATACTTTTGGATACTCTATGTGATTTTGATATTATCTCAAGCTACGAGTGTTGTAATGTAGAGAGAGTCTCCGCCACCAAATGTCATAAATGATCTTCTGGATAGTGGACTTCAGCATAAATTTTGTGAACATGTCGACAAAGTTGTGCTAGGATCGGATATGCTTGACTTCAATATTTAACTTTGTTGTTGCTGATGCGAAAAGAAAAACTTTCGGCCATGTCAAATGTTTGGTATTGTCTCCTTTGATGTAACCCATCTTTATTTGGTTAATGCATGTTAAATTATCTTCATATATTATCGTCCGGACACCATTGATAGGAGAAAAAAATTCGTTCATAGTCCCAATATGCTCAATGACGGCTCACAACCATGTGCACTCCCGGCCGGTTGCATCATGAAGGTGAACAGATTGACATGATTTGAAGAAGTAGCGACCATGATATGCGTTGTAGACTTCCATGATATCGTTGTATCCTAGATAGATACATGACCTGCTTAATTTCAGTGACGACTAAATAAGAAAAGCTATCATCGATGACTATTTTATTAATATTCCACTACTCATCTAAGATAACATATTAGACGAATATTTCCTAAATTTTGAATATGGGACTTTGTGTACTTGTCTATTCCAGGACGCTTCCCTAATCTTGAATAATCTCATGGGTTTGACAGAGATAGTGACAGAATTCGGGAGTGACACCTGAGGAGTCTGTCGCATTCCAGGCCAATGAAAGATGATTGACAAGTAGTTGGTGTACTATGTCGAACTTCTGGTGTGGCACGTTGTCCTTCAGGGGCATCACTGTACCATCCTTTAGTGCCGACATTTCCTTCATGGAAAGTTTTGTGTCTACACGAGACATTTATCCTTCCAGGGACAAAGCAAGTATATGTGATTTCGAATTTGTTATATGAGAGCGCATTTGGCATATTTTGTGTTACCATCTGAATATCTATGATCCTTTGTACTTCATTATCACACTTAGCGGTAAGGGATCACGATGAGATAGAGTGGACTATGTCATGCGACGTTCTTATCTCCCCATAATGGTGGGAAGACTATCTCATCAAACTGACAATTAACAATTTTTGCTGTAAAGAGATCGCCTGTCAAGAGCTCTAAATAGCAAATAATCATTGGTGAACCATAATTGACATAGATTTTCATATTTCTTTAAGGGCCCATTTTGGTGCATTGCGGCAACACAGTTGGCACAAAGGTTGCACACCTAAAATGTGTAAATATGAACTTCAATTTTGTAACCAATAGCCAACTGTAACACCAAATAGGATTGGATTGCAGTGAGCCTCAGAGGACCAACATTGACGCTGTAATTTGCATAGCCGTACGCAGAAATGGAATGTTTGGTGGTCATCACCAAAATCTTTGTGATCGTCGGGATATGCTTAATAAACGCATGTGCGAGACCGTTCTAGTTATGAACAAGGTGGACAAGTTGTTCAAATTCAATCCCCAACAACTTTTCCACCTCAAGGATGGTTCCCCGTACCCACCCAAGGGTTCGCTTTTCCACCTCAAGGATCTATTTTCTCTTCATTTTTTTGTCTTTTCCAAACATCGATTTTTTTTAATAAACATTATAATTTTTCAAAGGAAAAAAAGTAAATAATTGATCATTTATTTTTCCTTTCTACGAACCAAACCATGCCTTAATGTGGAATGACCATTTCATGTAGTTGTAAAATAAATTTCAGTTCTAATAATGGGTTATGGACTTTCTGCTTATTCCCTAAAACAACAAAAGATATTCATTGACTCTTTTTTAAAGGATTGTGTTAATATGTGCCCTAAGGACACATGTTAAGGATAATTAATACATATCTTTTCACTTTGAAAATTGTGATCAACATTCAATAAACATTAAAATAATTAATTTTTTGTATTGGAAAATGTCTTCAAGGTCCAATAAAATTATTTTCCAATGCAATATTTTTCGACATAAAGTCTTGACAGCATTTTACAATGCAAAAAATTGCTTTTATTTTTTTAATCTTTATTGAACGCCGATCACAATTTTTAAATTGACAATGTATGTTTTAATTATCCTTAACATGTGTCCTTTTAACAAAACTCATTTTTTAAAAACTATTTTGATGTTAAGTACAGCTACAATCTTGTTATTCAACAAACAAATGGAAGTTTTATCTATCAACAATAGTACTGCTTCTTTTTAGAATTCTGACATTTAATTGATTATCAAATATTGATTACTTCTCCTGGAATTTATTTATAGAGTGACAGAAAGAGTTTGCTTGCAGCAAATGAAGTTGGAATGTATATTGAAATTAGAAACAGCGACACAATTATGGCAATTACGCACGCAGGAATGTAGTATAGCTTGAGAGAGTTCCCAAACCTGGCTGTGTTGGTACACTACTCATGGATCCTCCGAACTGCTGCTGCTGCTGCATGCCTGCAAATTCACCGACCGCAGTCGAAGCCATCGCGGCGGCGGCGGGGGTACTGAAACATATGAGGGTACTGCACTCCGTAGGCCTGCAGCCCTTGCGCGTAAGGGGCTGCGCCGCTACCGCCTTCCCCAAACGGGAGGAAGTATGGGTAGAAAGCAGCAGCAGTAGTTCCAGTCGCCGCCGCCGCCATGCCATTTGCCCCTATGTACATTGGGGGATACTGACCAGCCCCAGCTCCATTATACGCATTGTAATATCCCTGCTAGTTTAAACTAATTATGAATCTAAGCAACAAACCTCTATCAACATTAATGTCAGTCAAAATATGCGAGAAAAAAAACTTGAAACATTTAGACGTTTTGTTGGTTGTATTAATTAAATTTGCATCATCATATACTCCAATACCTAAAAAAAACCATTCATCAACTTCAAGGCCCATGCAGTCTGCACAATAGTTAAGTTGATAATAGAAGAGTTATTTAGTTTTAGGGTCTCATATATATATGAATATTAAGGGTTTGGATCTAGAAAATGACCGATGTCAGAATTTGGGTCTCGAAAATCATTGTTCATTAGTCTATGTGAACAGTGATTTTGAGGCCCAAACTCTAATATTGGTCAATTTCGAGACCCAAACCCTAATATCCATGTATATATGAGACCCTAAAACTAAAAATCTATTGAACTATATATGGTTATTTAGAATACTACATCAAGGGATCGTGAGCAAGTGAAGCCTACATGCATTTGGTTCAAGAACTAATGTAAAAAAAATACTAGGCCTTTTGAAGTAATGGTTATTTTGACATCTAACATCATGGAGTAGTGGTCATTTAGAAACCTCAAGCCAGACTAACATGATGAAGAAAGGGTTATTTTGAAGCATCATGAAATGCATGAAACATTATTTTTTGTGTTTTCTTTAATTAATTAATTTTAGTCTTTCCAAAGTCAACTTGATGTTTGGCAGAGTTCGTACGAATGTGTTGCACATGCATTTGCCTTTTTTGTTACCAACTAAGTATAGTTTTATGGTGTTAGATAATTGATTAATGTGTTGCTTGTAAGTTGGGTTCCTGCTACTCTCCAAATAATCATTTTATGGTTAAACTAGATTAAGCAACTTACTTGAAGTGCTTATAGTTTTATAGTAGCTGTGTCATATGGGTTGCTTGATGTGAGGAGTGAGTAATTATTACTCTAGTTGGTAATTAGTGATTCCCAACAATTTAAGTTGAGCAGTTCCCAGTTAATATCCATAAATTCTCTTGTTATCTTCCTTAACATTTTAGTCTATAAAACCATTCCTTTGTCCATGCATTGTGTTTTTCTACATCAGTCCCTCATGTATATATCTTTGGAATTTTGTTTACATGACCACTCTAATATTCGATTAATTGTGTTAGTCGCTAAGCAAAGTATCCCTTGTCATACATATGCGAAAACAATATAATCCTTAAAAGAGGATTTTTTTTATTTTTTTTTCTTGATCTTTTTGTCGACTACTTGGGGCTTATCACAAGTAACAGAATGTTCAGACAGTCATATTCAGACGACCAGCCTGCACAAAATTAACCTAAAAGCAATTGCTCATAAGGATTATTCCAGAAAATAAGCGAAAATTGATGATCATCATATATAATATAGTTGCTTGAGAAACAAGTATGATTGAAAGGAAAGGAAGTAGAGAGCAGTACCGAAAGATATGTACTGTAATTATCCGTGGAGTATGGGTAGTACCTAAAATGCAAGGAACAAATAAGTTTCAAGCAATATATTGCATGTAGTGATTAATAACATGCATCATATATATATACAACATTACAAATAAATGATGTCTCTAGCAACTAATTAATGTTGGAGTCATCCATAAAATTATTCTGCTAGTATAGTTAAAGCCTGTTCCAAATGAGTTGCAGTAGCACATCTTTATATATTTGTGCTTCCAAGATATATACCTCTAGCTATAATCTAAGTTGCCAACAGTTTTTTTATTTATTTTGTAATATGTACATATTTGTAACGTACTTAATTGTTGTAGAAATCGCGGGAAGGAAAGAAATTGGTAGAAAAATAAAGTACATGAAATCTAGAGTCCACTGTCAATGTGATCAATTCCAGTGAACAACAAGGCCACAGGAATTTCTATATGGTAGGAATTCCAATTCTTAGTCTCTGAAAATTTTCACTTGGACGTTGGAACACGTCTGCTAGTTTAAAGTTTAAACTAATTTGTACCGGATTTGTATAGCTAGCGATCACTAGTCCTATAAACGTATTTATCTTTAATTTTAAAAAAATCACATCAATAAAATTGTAGTTCTCCTGCCCCTTCTTCTTCCTTCCTATATATGTCGATCAATCCATCTCTACATTATGGTTGCATGCAAGTAGTATACATGGGATCATCTATCTGATGATGTTCATGTTAGAAATATTCTAAGTGAATGAAAAACTGCAAGATCTAGACAAAACAATCAAGTAGTTTCTCTCTCGAACTGAGTACTTAATTGAATGTGTGAATGAATGACTAAAATACTGACAGGACTGTACTTTTATAAATGATGAAGAGACACAAAATGTGAGCAGATGCACCCTTTCAAACAGACAAAACCTATGGAAATTACTCATTCACATATATAATATTTCCAACAGTTCAGAACAATGGATTATCAAGATCATGTTTGTGTATAGTGTGTGTTGTGGTGTTGAGACAGGAGCTAGAGCTGGTGCACCATGCATGCATGACCATGTGCCCAGGGTACTAGCTACAATTCATGATATATACAAAGCAATCAAGGTAGCCTCTCTCTCTCTCTCTCTCTCTCTCTCTCTCTCTCTCTAACTGAGTACTTGAATGTGTGAATGAGTGGCACAAATACTGAGGGGACTGTGCTTTTATAAATGATGAAGTTTGAGACACAAAAAGTGAATAGACACACTATTTGGCAGTGTCACGTCCCGCTTCCCAACTGGAACGGTGACGTCATACACATCCCCAGGCTACGCGCCGAAATCCGCGATTGTCGCCCGTAAACATCAGCAAAAATGGAAAATGCCAGAGATTTCGTCTTATTATACATATGGTAATTATTATACAAGACTTCTTCAACAATACTTTACAAGTTACAAATTTATTACAAAAATAACTAGCAAGATAGCTATGGTAGTACTGGTCCTAACTGCAATTACCCAGGCGGCTATTCCTCGTCGTACTGTGGTAGTACCTCGGCGGGGTTGTCTTCTTCTTCACCTAGCGAACAATACTAGGTCGTTTTAGAAAACGACAAGCAAGTCCTCGGTCAAGGACGGTAAAGCATACAAAAGAAAGGTACAGTTTTCTAAAAGAAGGAAATATGCCGACTAGCATTATCATATAAGTTGACTTTACTAAAATCAAGGAAATGTAAATGACATCCATAAATTTGGAAGAATTTCTCTGAGCTTCCCTTGAGCTCTTAACAGGATTTGCTTCCCTTGAGCAATCAAGAACTACCTACCTTTGATAGGTGGGGTTGTTTCTGGAGTGAAATAAAATTTAGTAGACTAAATGCAATGCAATTTTGAGAACAAAATTCTGAATTAATTCCCTAAATAATTCCCGTGAACAATCCCGTTAACCTGGGATCAGGCTGTAATTTCGGAGCCTCCCTTGGGCTAAAACCAATCTATTCGATGTTACTGTCGGAATAGAAGTAGCAGGACAGGAGCCTCTCTTGGGCTAGTACTTATATAGAAGTACTCATCAGGATATTCAGGAGCCTCTCTTGGGCTAGTACTTATATAGAAGTATTCATCAGGATATTCAGGAATTGCTGATCAGCCTTTTTATGGTTATTATGTTACGGGATATCTAGGGATATTCAGTTGTCCTCCCCACCCAATGATTCTAAAATTTCCGAAAATCAGAAATTTGTCTATCTCCTAAATTTTTCAAAAATTTCGGCAGAGTCTCCTTTGTATTTAGGAGCTCTGACAATTTACAAAACATGAAATAAGGAATATATGGGCTCGCCGACCCCTTCGGTGGAGCAACTCTCAACACCGGAACCACGCATTTAATAAATGGGTACGCCGACCCCTTCGGTGGAGCAACTCTCAACACCGGAACCACGCAGCATAGTATATAATGAAACTAAAGTTGCAAGATCCTTACCAAGTGGCTATTCTTACCAAACAATGACAGGTAGTGTTTAGTGAATGACTAAAACACAAAACAAGAACAACCCATTAGTAAGACTTAATCTCAAGAACAATACTGCAAAATCTTTACTTGGATTGGTAATTATAAGTGGAAGACCTAAAACAATCATAACCTTATGTGTATGAATACTTCATTATGCAACATATAGGTTGATATAGATATGTAAAGTTCAAATTTAAATGCTGAAATTTTATAGAATATGGATCAAAATCTCAAAATACCAAATTTCGGAAACTATGCATATACTAGTTTACGTAGGGAACGAAGACCAAGGTATAGTGATCAACTTCTAAGAATAATCTATAATGATAAGCAATAACGTAGAAGTTTGATTTTTTTTTTGAACATAATTCAATATATATGCAAAAATATTATAAAGTTTACTAGTGTTCTTATATTCACATAGCCTAAGCTTGACATTTATGATAAACCAAGAGGTGGTACTAGAAGCTACCATTTTTATGACATATAAGGTCAAAACTATTACTATACTCAGAATTGTTTTCATTTAGAGAGTAAACATTCCTGGTTATCCAACACATTTTAATATATTAGTATTACTAACTATACGTATTTGTATATACATATATGTATACATGGCCAAGCATGAAATCAAATTAGGTATAACATAACAAACTCTAATCAGAATAAAATCCTTATACAACTTCTTGTGTTCTTTATTTCATATCGTGTCCAAGTCATGCATACACGCATTAATTGTGTCCATAGGTGTGTTCCTAATCTTTTGTGTCCATATCATTATTACAACCACGTAAAAATTGGATTGGCCATGAATTTTATAAATTTCAGAAAAGAAAACTAAATAATATTGATTTATGACAAGTAGGATATCAAAATAAAAGTTTACAAGAGGAGAAAGGGGGAGGACTTGCCTTGGGTTCTTTGAAGTATTTCTAGGATTCAATTCTCCCAATTTCTAAACCTAGGTCATGAATCCAAGAATAAACCTAAATTAGAATTTAACCTAGATAAATTTGGAAGGAAAAGAGGAGAAATTGAAATTAGAACCTTACCTAGGTTTTTCTTGAAGAGGAGGAAGAAGATGATGATGGAGGGGATGAAGTGGAGGAGGAGGAAGTGGAGAAGAGGGGGCTGGAGGCTGGCCGGCGGCGGGCGGCGCTGGCGGCGGCGGCGGGCGGCGCTGGCGGCGGCGGCGGGCGGCGCTGGCGGCGGCGGCGGGCGGCGCTGGCGGCGGCAGCAAGGAGCGGCAGCAGCAGCAGCAAGGCTAGGAGGGGGGTCGGGTAGTGTGGGTGTGTGTGTTTGTTTCTTCTTCTTCTTTTTTTTTTTTTTTTTTGGTTATGAAGAGAGTGAATATGTATATATATATATATATAGATAGAAGAGTGTAGGGGGGTGAGGTGTCCCCCCCCCCATCCCTTGTAGGGACACCTAGCACCCCCCCCCTAGGGCTAGGGTTATGGGTAGGGTGTAGGGATAGGGTTAGGGTTATGGGTAGGGTGTAGGGCTAGGGTTAGGGTTAGGGTTATGGACACATGGTCATGAGAAAAAAAAAAATCCTAATTACAATATGATAAAATAAAAGTAATAATAATTATTTGAGTATGACAAGTCTACCCTCCTTAGAAAAATTCCGTCCTCGGAATTTGAAATAATTAGACTAGCAATATGGTTACTGACCTGTCTTAGGGAAATAAATACGGGTATTGCCTCCGCATGTCTTCTTCCTTCTCCCAAGTTGAATCTCCAGGAGAATCCCTGCTCCACGCAACTCGTACTAACGGAATGACCCGGTTGCGGAGTATCTTATCTCTTCGATCCAAGATCCCAACGGGTCTCTGTTCTATCCGGAGTGTAGGCCCGATGGTGATTTCTGAGTGATCGAGTATATGGCTCGTGTCCGGTACATATCTTCGTAGCTGGGAAACATGGAATACATTGTGAACTCCTTCTAGTGCTGGCGGCAAGGCGAGTCGATATGACACATTCCCAACTTTCTCCAGGATGTCAAATGGTCCAATATATCTGGGACTTAGCTTTCCTCTGGTCCCGAATCTGATGGTTCCCTTAGTTGGTGAAATTTTCAGAAATACGTGTTCTCCGGGTTGAAACTCCAATATTCTTCGATGCTTATCCGCCCACATCTTCTGCCTGTCCTGAGCTGCTTGCAGGTGACTTCTTATTGCTTTGATGATATCCACTGTTTGTGTTACTAATTCTGGCCCCAACAATTGTCTTTCTCCTACGTCGGTCCAGCATACCGGCGATCTGCACTTCCTACCATATAGTGCTTCAAAAGGAGCCATTTTGATACTATCATGATAACTGTTGTTATATGAAAATTCTACCAAATGTAGATGATCATCCCATGCTCCTCCAAAATCTAAAGTACACGCTCTCAGCATGTCTTCTAAGGTCTGAATGGTTCTTTCAGACTGGCCGTCCGTTTGGGGATGGTAGGCAGAGCTAAATTTTAATTTAGTGCCAAGACTTTCTTGCAAGCTTCTCCAGAAATGTGAAGTGAATCTGGTATCTCTATCCGATACTATACTCACTGGCACTCCATGCTGGCTAACAATCTGTCTCATGTACATTTCGGCCAGGACCTCCGTTGACTGTCCAACTCGAAAGGGCAGAAAACGAACGGACTTGGTAAGTCTGTCTACTATGACCCAAATAGCATTATTACCCCTTTGGGTCCTAGGCAATCCTGTCACGAAATCCATGGTGAGGTGCTCCCATTTCCATTCGGGTATGGGTAACGGCTGGAGAAGTCCTGCTGTCCTTTGATGCTCCGCTTTTACTTGCTGACAGACAAGACATCTTGATACAAATCTGGCGACTTCTCTCTTCATCCCGTGCCACCAAAATGTTTGTCTCAAATCTTTGTACATTTTAGTGCTGCCCGGATGAATAGAATATTGTGAGTTGTGGGCTTCTGACATAACCTCTGTTCTTAAGTCTCCACTGGGCACACATAATCGGTCTCCGAATCTTAATGATCCGTCCGGATGCTTCCTTATCCCGGTCTGGAGTCCCTCTTCTGTTTGTTTCCATATTTTCTGAAGTTTTGAATCATTCTGTTGGGCTTCCTTAATTCTATCTATTAAGGAGGACTGTACTTGCAAGTTTTGCCACATTCCTTCGGTTAGCGGGCGTATCACTTCAATTCCCATTTTTCTCAAATCCTCAAGGATTTCTTTGGGTGTATTCATAAAGAAAGCTTCGGGTCTTCTACTTAAGGCATCAGCCACCTTATTAGCTTTGCCCGGATGATAGGTCAACTCCATGTCAAAATCCTTCAGTAACTCCAACCATCTTCTCTGTCTCATATTAATCTCCTTTTGTGTGAAGACATATTTTAAGCTCTTGTGGTCTGTGTATATTTTGATTCTTTCTCCATATAAATAGTGTCTCCACAACTTGAGTGCGAATACTACCGCTGCAAGTTCGAGATCATGAGTTGGATAATTCCTTTCATGTGCCTTTAATTGTCGGGATGCATAGGCTATGACTCTCCCGTGCTGCATCAGTACACATCCTAAACCTTTACCTGATGCATCACTATATATCTCATATCCACCTGAACCAGAGGGTAATGCTAGTATTGGAGCTGTAATTAATCTTTCCTTCAGCTCGTCAAATGCTGCTTGACATTTCTCCGTCCAGTTAAATTTCTCTTCCTTCCGAGTAAGACGGGTTAAAGGTTCTGCAATTCTTGAAAAGTTCTCTACAAATCTCCGATAATAGCCAGCCAATCCTAAGAAGCTTCTGATTTCTGCTACTGACTTAGGTGTTGGCCAAGACTTTACTGCTTCTACTTTCTTTGGATCTACCGAGATGCCTTCTCCACTGACAATATGTCCTAGGAATGGTATTTGGTCCAACCAAAACTCACATTTACTAAGCTTAGCATACAATTGTTCTTCTCGCAGAGTTTGCAATACTATCCTCAAATGTCTTTCATGCTCCTCTTCACTTTTGGAGTATACAAGGATGTCATCAATAAATACAATCACAAATTTATCCAGATATTGATAGAATACTCGATTCATCAGGTCCATAAAGATAGCGGGTGCATTTGTCAACCCGAATGGCATAACTAAGAATTCGTAATGCCCATACCGAGTTCTAAATGCAGTCTTTGGGATGTCTTCCTTTTTCACCTTTACCTGATGATATCCGGATCTCAAATCAATTTTCGAAAATACCCTTGCCTCTCCTAACTGATCAAACAGTTGATCGATCCTAGGTAAGGGATATTTATTCTTGATGGTAACCTCATTCAAAGCCCTATAGTCAATCACCAGGCGTAGGGTACCATCTTTCTTTTTCACAAATAATACTGGTGCACCCCATGGTGAAGCGCTAGGCTGAATAAACCCTTTTGACAATAACTCCTTTATCTGTTTATTTAACTCAACTAGCTCTTCTTTGTTCATTGGGTATATCTTCTTGGCTATGGGTGCAGCTCCCGGTATTAGATCTATAGAAAATTCTACGGCTCTGTCTGGGGGTAGCCCTGGTAATTCTTCTGGGAACACATCCTTGAATTCTTCTACTACCCTTGGAAATGATTGCTCTACTACTCCTTGCAGCAGTACTGGTAATTCAAATCTCTCTAGCTCCTCTGCATTGAACTCATTTTGGTCTCTTGCAAATTCATAAGACTCGCCGTCAGGGAGTTGGAATGAAATTTTCCCCTGACCGCAGTCTATATTGGCTAATGTTGCAGTTAGCCAATCCATACCCAATATTATATCATAATTGCTTGTTGGAAAGACAAGCAATCGGGTACGAAAAGCTCCTCCACCCAATTTAATGGGACATCTATGACATACTCGACTGACTTCTACTATTCCATTACCGGTGAGTACTTTCAATGATTTAGGTAGAGGTTGTGATTCTATTTCACGTTGTGATATAAAAGAAGATGCTATAAATGAATGGGTAGCCCCGGAATCAAATAATACTGAGGCTGGGTATGAAGAAACTAAAATAGTACCTGAAACTACTTCTCCAGGGATATTCGCATCTTCAGTTCCCATTATGAATGCTCGCCCTTGCCTATTCCTTTTCTTGTTATTATTTTGAGCTTGAGCTGCTCGTTGTGCTTGTTGAAACTGATAAGCCTGAGGGGCATAGGGCGGCCTTTGCTGATTTCCATAAGCCATTCCCGCTTGCGCTGTTGGTGCCTGTATCATTGGTCGAGGTTGGTTCCCTTGAACTGGAGGTCGGTATCCTTGAGTGAAGCCTTGTATCCTTGCTCCATTCGCAGGCGGCTGAGGACATTGACTGATTGGATGATTTGCTCCACACCTCAAGCAAAGCCCCAATCTTCTCCTACATACACTCTTCTTATGTCCTGGCTTCTGGCAGAAATCACAGATAAGGAATTTGTCCGAGTTGCCATTCTGAGGACGCTTAGGTGGTCCTTGCCAGTGATTCTTGTTAGAGGATGATCCTTCCTCAAAAGTTCTCTTGGGTTGTGATGACCGGAAAGGTTGCTCCTCTTTCAGGATTCTCTCCTGGTCTCGAGCAGCTTCTGTTACCTCAGAAAAGGTCTGGCACCGGTAGGACGCGACCCTGCTTTTCAATTGGGTCCCGAGCCCTTCCAGGAACCTAGAAATTTTTGTTTCTTCGTCGGCTATCATGTTAGGAGCAAAGCGACTGAGTCTGGAAAACTCTACAGCATATTCATCGACGGTGCGTCTTCCTTGTTTAAGATAGTTGAATTGCCGCTCTAACTCTATTCGTGCTGATTTAGGATAGAATCTTTCCTCAAACTTCTTCTTGAATTCTGCCCATGTCATGACCTCATCGGAATCTTCAGGGTACTCAGCACTCCACCAGTATCCAGCGATATCTTCTAGCTGGATACGGATTGCTGGCACCATATCTTCGGTTTTGAGCTTTGCGGCCTTCATTAAGCCTTCAATGGTTTTCAACCATTGACCCGCTTCCATTGCATTTTCAGTTCCCTTGAACTTAGGTGGCTTAAGATCTCGAAAATCTTTTAGGTTTCTCTCTTCTGTTTTCTTGGGGTTCTGCATTTGTTCCAATATGGTTGTATTGGCAACATGGGCTGCATTGGCCTGCTGATTATGGGATTCCAATAATTGCTGGAATAATCGAAACATATCGGCCACAGTTGGTTCTTGAGGGGGCGGAGTACTTGACTGGCCGTGGTTGTCCATATCCTGAGATTTGGAAAAACGCAATTCTTAGGGAAGTATTTAACTCATAATCTCCAACAAGAGTGTATCATGAAACTTCGTACATATATATATATATTCATTCATTAAAATGAGAGTAATTACAAAATGGTGCTCCTTACTCTCATTTTTCATTTACATACATTTTTGCTACTTAGTTACTCATGTCACCCATCATTCCAAAACGCGACATGGTAAACTATTCTACTACATACAAGTACATATCTGCAGATGCCAAAATACAAGGAAAGGACTCCTTCTTCACTATGTACAGGGTTAAGACATCTTATGCTACGGCTTCAATAAGCTCCCTCCCTTCAGCAAGGATCTCCACTTCTGTATACATCCTCTCAAAGTCATCCATGGTGCCTTCGTAGCCGTGCAATCCGACATAGATGCGGTTCGGGTCTCGGACATAAAGACAGTAGGTGATGTACTCAAAGTATACTTCAGCGCCATCCTCCACGTCTCGTACCATAGGACGCCTGACTCCATAGAATACTTGGTAGACATGAATGTCATACCAGTCGGGTGCGTTCCATAGCATCCTGGCATAGCGTTGGTACAGGTACAAGGTGTACTCGCTTCCATCCCATTCCAAACTGGGTATAAACAGGTCCATATCCTGGATATCCTATGTAAGAATTTCTTATAAGGAACATAAGGAGAAAAGCATATTTTATTTATTTATAGATCAATATGCCCTTGGCTTACATACATACTTGGTCATATTCTACCTACATGCAGATATATCTTACATTCCATTCATTCTAGCTACACACACATACTTATCATCTATAGATACTAGGGATCTAAGTCCATATTCCCTACTTACTTGCATTCTTACTACATATATTACATACATTCCATATACATATATGCTTGAGGATCTAAATCCACATCTTCCTGATGTTGTGCACTATTGCGTTTGGATGAGTCTGCAGCCATTCTTCCAAGGTACCATTGCGATCAGTCTTTGGGCCTTTGGTGGGTTCTGCCTTTATCAGGACATAATAATGTACCGAGTTGTAATACTCCTTCCTTTCATCATCTATGTCTGACACTACTGGATATTTCAATTCGTAGTGTACTCCATAGGCTTCGATCATTCCTTTACGGGCTACGTGCCACATCTTCTTTACAAATGCATAATACTCGTCTAGGCTGTGACTATCATTTCCCAGTCTTGCGAAGGGTGCAAACCGAGGCATGACCTAGATTGAAAAGAAAATAAAAGTATTTCTTCCTTAGGTCAGTAACTCCTTAGTAGGATTTAAGATCTAGACAGGAAAGAGGAATTTGTAAGGAAAAAAAAAAAAGCTACCAACTATTTATCTACCTTACTTAAGGATTTCTAAGATATGATTGGAAATCAAAGCTTTCTATCCTACGTCTAGGCCTAAGGTCCGTTCTGGATTTTCCATTTTCGCTGACCTGCATGGGCCACCACTAAAAGGGCGTGTCACGTCCCGCTTCCCAACTGGAACGGTGACGTCATACACATCCCCAGGCTACGCGCCGAAATCCGCGATTGTCGCCCGTAAACATCAGCAAAAATGGAAAATGCCAGAGATTTCGTCTTATTATACATATGGTAATTATTATACAAGACTTCTTCAACAATACTTTACAAGTTACAAATTTATTACAAAAATAACTAGCAAGATAGCTATGGTAGTACTGGTCCTAACTGCAATTACCCAGGCGGCTATTCCTCGTCGTACTGTGGTAGTACCTCGGCGGGGTTGTCTTCTTCTTCACCTAGCGAACAATACTAGGTCGTTTTAGAAAACGACAAGCAAGTCCTCGGTCAAGGACGGTAAAGCATACAAAAGAAAGGTACAGTTTTCTAAAAGAAGGAAATATGCCGACTAGCATTATCATATAAGTTGACTTTACTAAAATCAAGGAAATGTAAATGACATCCATAAATTTGGAAGAATTTCTCTGAGCTTCCCTTGAGCTCTTAACAGGATTTGCTTCCCTTGAGCAATCAAGAACTACCTACCTTTGATAGGTGGGGTTGTTTCTGGAGTGAAATAAAATTTAGTAGACTAAATGCAATGCAATTTTGAGAACAAAACTCTGAATTAATTCCCTAAATAATTCCCGTGAACAATCCCGTTAACCTGGGATCAGGCTGTAATTTCGGAGCCTCCCTTGGGCTAAAACCAATCTATTCGATGTTACTGTCGGAATAGAAGTAGCAGGACAGGAGCCTCTCTTGGGCTAGTACTTATATAGAAGTACTCATCAGGATATTCAGGAGCCTCTCTTGGGCTAGTACTTATATAGAAGTACTCATCAGGATATTCAGGAATTGCTGATCAGCCTTTTTATGGTTATTATGTTACGGGATATCTAGGGATATTCAGTTGTCCTCCCCACCCAATGATTCTAAAATTTCCGAAAATCAGAAATTTGTCTATCTCCTAAATTTTTCAAAAATTTCGGCAGAGTCTCCTTTGTATTTAGGAGCTCTGACAATTTACAAAACATGAAATAAGGAATATATGGGCTCGCCGACCCCTTCGGTGGAGCAACTCTCAACACCGGAACCACGCATTTAATAAATGGGTACGCCGACCCCTTCGGTGGAGCAACTCTCAACACCGGAACCACGCAGCATAGTATATAATGAAACTAAAGTTGCAAGATCCTTACCAAGTGGCTATTCTTACCAAACAATGACAGGTAGTGTTTAGTGAATGACTAAAACACAAAACAAGAACAACCCATTAGTAAGACTTAATCTCAAGAACAATACTGCAAAATCTTTACTTGGATTGGTAATTATAAGTGGAAGACCTAAAACAATCATAACCTTATGTGTATGAATACTTCATTATGCAACATATAGGTTGATATAGATATGTAAAGTTCAAATTTAAATGCTGAAATTTTATAGAATATGGATCAAAATCTCAAAATACCAAATTTCGGAAACTATGCATATACTAGTTTACGTAGGGAACGAAGACCAAGGTATAGTGATCAACTTCTAAGAATAATCTATAATGATAAGCAATAACGTAGAAGTTTGATTTTTTTTTTTGAACATAATTCAATATATATGCAAAAATATTATAAAGTTTACTAGTGTTCTTATATTCACATAGCCTAAGCTTGACATTTATGATAAACCAAGAGGTGGTACTAGAAGCTACCATTTTTATGACATATAAGGTCAAAACTATTACTATACTCAGAATTGTTTTCATTTAGAGAGTAAACATTCCTGGTTATCCAACACATTTTAATATATTAGTATTACTAACTATACGTATTTGTATATACATATATGTATACATGGCCAAGCATGAAATCAAATTAGGTATAACATAACAAACTCTAATCAGAATAAAATCCTTATACAACTTCTTGTGTTCTTTATTTCATATCGTGTCCAAGTCATGCATACACGCATTAATTGTGTCCATAGGTGTGTTCCTAATCTTTTGTGTCCATATCATTATTACAACCACGTAAAAATTGGATTGGCCATGAATTTTATAAATTTCAGAAAAGAAAACTAAATAATATTGATTTATGACAAGTAGGATATCAAAATAAAAGTTTACAAGAGGAGAAAGGGGGAGGACTTGCCTTGGGTTCTTTGAAGTATTTCTAGGATTCAATTCTCCCAATTTCTAAACCTAGGTCATGAATCCAAGAATAAACCTAAATTAGAATTTAACCTAGATAAATTTGGAAGGAAAAGAGGAGAAATTGAAATTAGAACCTTACCTAGGTTTTTCTTGAAGAGGAGGAAGAAGATGATGATGGAGGGGATGAAGTGGAGGAGGAGGAAGTGGAGAAGAGGGGGCTGGAGGCTGGCCGGCGGCGGGCGGCGCTGGCGGCGGCGGCGGGCGGCGCTGGCGGCGGCGGCGGGCGGCGCTGGCGGCGGCGGCGGGCGGCGCTGGCGGCGGCAGCAAGGAGCGGCAGCAGCAGCAGCAAGGCTAGGAGGGGGGTCGGGTAGTGTGGGTGTGTGTGTTTGTTTCTTCTTCTTCTTTTTTTTTTTTTTTTTTTTGGTTATGAAGAGAGTGAATATGTATATATATATATATATAGATAGAAGAGTGTAGGGGGGTGAGGTGTCCCCCCCCCCCATCCCTTGTAGGGACACCTAGCACCCCCCCCCTAGGGCTAGGGTTATGGGTAGGGTGTAGGGATAGGGTTAGGGTTATGGGTAGGGTGTAGGGCTAGGGTTAGGGTTAGGGTTATGGACACATGGTCATGAGAAAAAAAAAAATCCTAATTACAATATGATAAAAATAAAAGTAATAATAATTATTTGAGTATGACAGGCAGGGACACACCCTTTCAAACAGACACATGAACAACCTTTTGAAAATTATTCATTCACTTAGAAAATTTTCAACAGTTCAGAACAATGGAATTATCAAGATCATGTTTGTGTATATTCAAGGGCGGAGCCAGGAAACAATTTTAGAGGGGGCTAAGTGAAAAAAATCATCTGATAACTAAAAAAAAGGTATACAAAAATTGCACAGCCGACAGCACATATAGGATTCGAACCACAGTTCTCCACTATAAACAACCGATGATCCAGCCAATTCTGCTAAGACTAATATGTTGTAATGTATCGGTACCTCCTAGTATTTATTCGATTTCAAGTCCGGGCTACAGACCGGGACAGCCCAGCTCATGCTCCGCCACTGTGTATATTGTGTGTTGTGTGGGGTTGAGATAAGAGCTAGAGCTAGTGCACCATGCATGCATGCATGACCATGTGCCAAGGGGAACTAGCTACAATTCATATATACATGGGCATTGGTATTCTTTGAGTTACACAGTAGCACATAAGTAAATGGACGCTGCTATGTGGACGGTGTGTTTGGCCCGCAGTTTTGGCCTGCAGTCCACGTGACAGCCTCCCATTGGCAAGTCTACCGACAGTGGTCCCCACGCAAATAAGAGGGGACGAATGTGTTCGGCCACGTAGGCCTGCGGTCATGCCCGCGGGCTGAAACTGCGGACCATTTATCATTTCCGTAAGTAAATGCATACTAATTATATATTTGAGAATTGAGAATCAAAGGCTAGTTGGCAATTACCCATAACTAACATCACAAGGACACCCTCCCTGTTGGAGAGCATGATGATGATAATGGGGGAAGGTGGAAGCTGCACAAGGAAAAGCTGCTCCCATCCCACCACCCTCAAGGCCTGCAGCAGCAGCAGCAGCATGATCAAAAGATTTCATTTCCCTAAAGCTCCTCCTGATGTTCCCTCCTGTTGTGATCAACATAGGACATCAACATTAATTAATCACTGACTTTACCAAACACTAATCATCATCATGCATGCATGCTAGTTAAAACTCAATGCATGCTCTACTACATACACTTCAACCAAACCACAAGAGCTAGGAGTTGGAAAGCGTGCCTTTACTGACACATAATAACTGACCATTGACCACGTTTAATATATATATATACTAAAATGAAGTAATTCCTAGCTAGGTTAACTATCATACTTTATATCAATATCTAAGTATCTGAAAAGTAAGGGGGGTTCTTTTCTTTTGAGACAACTGTCTTCTACATACTTTAATTGTAGTTTCTACAGGAAACTCTCTCTGCAGAAGCATGTTAGTTGTTTTAATTAGACTGATGCACAAACATGAGGATCAATTTAGTTTGTGGCATGTTCATGATGTTCAACTGCAAAATTATCCACATAAGATTGCAATAAATTTGATCAGACTCCAGAACAGTACTGCTGCGATTCGATCGATCGATCGCTCATAATTAGACAACAAATTGTGTATGATCGCATGTAGATCTCCCTAGCAAATTTGTCAAGGAAAAATTAGTGTGACATGTATATACCTATATAGTTCCAATACGTACAACTACTACTACTTCTACTAGGACAACAAATAATTGTGATGATGAGAACTCATTACCATGTTGAGGTGTGGTAGGCCTAGTTCTCTGAACCCCTAGGGATGCAAGATTGCAGTTAGCCCTCCTCCCGTCGATCACCGGCGAAGGGTCGATACACGCTTTCTTCGCAGACTCGGGCTCGCAGAAGGTAACCTAAAGAAAAAAAAAAAGCATTGAACAAAGAAATTAAAAGAAGCAACAAACATAATTTTAGCAACATAAAAAGGTGCTATATATGTATATATGTGTGTTGTGATCAATATTTGATAAGTGATGATGAGAATTAATTAATGGAGAAACAATATTAATTAGTTACAAATCCATAGCCTTTGGATCTTCCAGTGTGCTTGTCAGTGATGACCACAGCCTCGAGGATGTCTCCGAACTGATCGAAGTAGTTCTTCATGGCCTCCCTCTTGGTCTCCCAAGCCAGCCCTCCAACAAAGACCTTGGTGTAGGTGGTGTCTCCAAATTGTCCCGATGCTGCTGCTGCACTCATCTTCTTCACCTAGAAACTCTCTGGTCTTCTTCAATCCAAAGTAGAAGAAGAAGATGATCAATAGTTAAGGAGAGAGAGAGAGAGAGAGATGGAGGGAAGAAAAGCAAAAGTTGGACAGTGAAAGACCATGGGCTGTAGGGCATTGTTTATCTAAGAGTCTTTTGCATATACATCCTCTAAAAGTGTTCAATTTTTGTATATGACCCCGTAAAATTTTACCGAAATGATATTTTGTGCACGGTTTGTAACTGCAGTCTGCGGATGTGACCGCGTCCGATGTCACAACCAACTATTGGCCCTTCCTGCTACCGTCAGGTCCCATTCGGACCGGAGGCCAACGGCCGACCGCCACGTCGGTCGGCGGTCATAAACGCGGACAACGCAGCATGATCCAAACTTTTATAACACATGCATGCATTCATATCCTCACAATTGTTTTTTCTTTATTATTATTATTATTAGTGTCGGCCCTGATTTCATGGAAGTCCTAGACAAACTTTCAAAATGGGGTCCATATATATATATATATATATATATATATATATATATATATATATATATATATATATATATATATATATATATATATATATAATTTTAATTAATATTATTATATATATATAATGAAATTAAAATAATATTAATTAAAATAATATATATATATATATATATATATATATATATATATATATATATATATATATATATATATATATATATATAATGAAATTAAAATAATATTACAACCAAGACTTGAACCTATGTCCGCTAGTGTACAACCACTAAACTACAATTGTTATGTGTTACAAAAGAGTCATGTTACATATTAGTTCTATTTTAGATACAAAATTGTTAATATATATGTTTAAATTAATTTTTTGGTCCTTGGACTGTCGCTCTGGTCGCCCTGGGCCAAGACTGGCCATGATTATCATTATATTGAATATGTATTTAGTTTATACACTCCACTTATACTTGTAGACACAGACATATAGTGTTTGTCACGCCCCAGAACCAGAATACTGGAGAGCGGGGACGGACATAGCCAGCTACGTATAACGGAATGGAATCCACACCGCTATACGGTCACGGCTGTCTAGATATGTGAGGGTTTATCTACAAGCCATCAGTCTCTTAAGGTCATAAATTATCCTACTGTCTCAATCTCAACCAACTAGTAATAATCACAAGATATCAGATCACAAAATATACAATTGTAAGGCGTCCCAAACATTACATATCCAGATGATCATGAAGCCAGTCGTACAAAATGTAAGGACTAGCAAGAGTTAAGTCATACATGATCAACCTCGAGTTGCCAATCATGTTACAGCCCGTAGGCAGACAGTAAGTAAAAATGTACACGAGCTAACACTGGCTCGGCGGCTAAACGCCTCAAAAGAATAATTTTACAATAAAGTGGGAGAACACAAAGAAACCCACTCGTTGCCCTGGTTACGCCTGGCGGTCACCATCGGGCTGGAAGGCAGGTAGATCCTTTGCTGCTGCTCCGGTATCTGGCCATACAAAACCAGCTGGATCAGACCCCAGAAAGAGCAAGTGCCACAAAGGAGGCTTCACTTAGGAACTAAAACCAGCAATTAGCACAATAATAAAATAAGAGACAGTAATTTAAGAAAAGCATGACAGGTAAATATAAAAGACAATCTTGTGCAGGATCAATAAAAGACAGGACATAAGACAGGATGATATACGATGAGATAACCATGGGACTATTCAGATAGCCAGGTTACAACCCGTAAACCAAACAAGGACCGGGGTTGTAACCCTTCGTCTGAACGGAACTTGGCTTTTCCCACCATTTATCGGCAAGGTGAATATAAGAAATCAGGTCAAGTAACATTCTGGAGTGACAATCATTATAGTGACAATCAGGAGTGACAATCTTTCAATCATTCTGGTACAATCTTACAATTAATCAATTCTAGACAATACTATACTGGACTAGACTCCATCCAAGCAATCACGGCCAATCACTGCCTACGGCTTTCTATATTAACTAACTAGGGTTATCACAATCCTAGTTACTAGCAAGATGCAATAAGAATTCCAAGTCCGGTTACCTGTTTGTTACTACCTGAGTGATCCCAGCAAGAAAAGGAAAAGATAGCAGGATATAGCAGACACACTGTAGTAAGATACATGTGTCCTAAGGTACCACACTCGACGGCGGGCTGGAAGTGCGCTCATCTCGACGGATAGCAACAAATCCCATGTATATATATATATATAAGGCCGGGACCAAAGGGGCAACAGGTAACTGGGAAATTCTCCATGAACTAATTGATCAATCTAGTCATTAACCTAGCCAGATTCAGTATGAATCCCTGACCGTGGTACTCAGGAATCATGCCCTAGACATGATGCAAGACACAACCGGACCAGTAGTTTATACAAGCACAATCAATGCAAACAACCACGGTGTCAGGATTAATTATACAGGTTATGTCATGTCAGGTAGCCGTCGCAACAGCTATTCGAGATAATCATGTCAGGTTTATCATATCAAGTGTGCTAGTCAGGAGTGCGCCACGACGGGCCACTATCAGGTCATGTCAGGGTACTTGGTCACACCATGCCAGGTACAATTATCATTTCAATCAAGTCAATCAAATTGGGATTATCAAGTTCGGGGCAAAAGGCGTAAGGATATAAAATGGGCGTAAAAATATACAATAAGAAATTATAAAACATGGGCAAATAATGATAAATTACAGTACACAGAGCTATTAGAAAGTCATACGGCTCAGGCCTATGCGGCCAGGGGAGGATAAGACACATGCGGCTCAATTAGGTGAGCGCATGCGGCCAAGGTCACTGGAACCCATGCGACCAAGGCAAGAGGGGCGCATGCGGCTCAGGGGGACGAGTGCGCATGTGGCCCAATTAGGTGAGCGCATGCGGCTAGCGGAAGAGAAGTCCATGCGGCTAGATCTGGGCCAGGCGCATGCGGCTTAGTAGAAGCCCATGCGGCTCCGGAAAATAAAAGGTGCATATGCGGCTGGGATTAATCAGGGTCATGCGGCCCGGACTAAGAAGTCCATGCGGCTGGGTCTGGGGGTTCTCATGCGGCTCGAGGATCAGGGCCTATGCGGCCAGGGGATCCAGACAGTCATGCGGCTGAAAGGACTCGAGTCCTCATGCGGCCAGCGAGTAACTGGTCTATGCGGCTCGCGGGGAAAGTTCACGTGGCCGAGAGAGAGAACTTGCCGCATGAAATGTTCATGCGGTCAAGTCAAGCCCCTGAGGCCAGGACTGTCGTATGAAGGCTCATGCGGCTCGGAATCACTTGTCGCATGAAGTATTCATGCGGTCAAGTCTAGCACTGTTCTTCTTCTCCAAGCTTCCGAGAAGAAGAACGCCAAGAGTCCATGCTCCAAGCTTCCATGAAACTTTCATCCGGAGTCCAAATCCGAACTTCTATAGGTCAAAATGGGGTAGAACGAAATTCTCTACAACATAGAACCATCAAAACTAGGAAATAACAAGATTAAATAGATAAAAACCCAAGAAATCCGAAAAAATGAAATAAACTTAGATCTACAAGAATCCAGCCATGGAAATGAGAAATGTCAAGTACTAAAATGCTTTAGAATGTAGTAAAGAAGAGAATGGAGCAATAAAATCAGAGTTCCTCCATGAAGCAAGTTGCACTTGCCTAGACCTCTCTCTTCTCTCTCTAGTAGGTGAAGGGAGTAAATGGAAGAAGAAGAGATTAATGAAGAGAGAGAAGAAGAATAGGTAATAAATATGAGTGGTGGTGGTAGGTAGGAGTGGGTTGGTTCACATAAAACCAAACCAAGCCAAACCCATTAAACCGAACCAAACCAAGCTAATGCAATGCCATGATGAACCATGAAATACTCAATAAACCAAGCTCCATTAATCAGAATTAATCCATGAACGATAAATGACAATTAAACCACAATGCTAAATATGAAAATAAACTACAACTAACTAATCAAAGAAAAGAAAAATACGGATCAGAAATACGAACACGTATAAAATACGTATCACAAATTTCGGGGCACTACAGTGTTCCACTAATATAGGGCCGGTCCTGGCCCAGGGTGGCCAGAACGACCGCACAGGACCCCATAAAATTTAGGGGCCCAAAAAAAAAAAAAATAATATATATATATATATATATATATATATATATATATATATATATATATATAACTTCTAGTGTGCAAGTTTAGCATACTAACACTACAGCACAATTGTTTTATGATAAAGAAGGATCATATTATATATTAGTTCTATTTTCGATACAAAATTATATATATATATATATATATATATATATATATATATATATATATATATAAAGAAGGATCATGTTATATATTAGTTCTATTTTCGATACAAAATTTTATATATATATATATATATATATATATATATATAATATATATATATATATATATATATATATATATATATATATATAATTTTCTATCTAAAATAGAACTAATATATAACATGATCCTTCTTTATCATAAAACAATTGTGCTGTAGTGTTAGTATGCTAAACTTGCACACTAGAAGTTGTAGGATCAATTCTTGGTTGTGACATTTTTTAAATTTTACTTTTAGTTATAAAAAAAAATTAATATGGGCCCAATTTTAAAATTTTGGTTAGGGCTCCCATGAACTGAGGACTGGCCCTGCACTAATATCATACTCATCAATAACTGTTGATAAAAATTTTGTACTCAACCAAAATCATATAAGATATGTATGTGTTTAGTGGGTCAGACGGTCGAAGTCTACCATGGAACGACCTGGTTAAACTCCGGCTAGGTCGACCCAGATTCAATCAACGAGTCTGCCGGCCCGACCTATCCCCAACTACTGGTCGAACTGGGTTTACTCCACCCAACTCGGATCCGGTTCGTACTTCCAACCGAATTCTGACTGGATTTGCTTTTCTTGAGAGTGTGTGTGTAGCGGCTACAGTCCGGCATACATGGAAGGAACGGAATAGTCGGATATTCGATGGCCTATGCACTCTTATTATAGGAATCGATCATAATATAGATCATGCTGTTTTAATGATGCTTGTCTGAGTGGTCTCTGTAATTATATAGGAAAAATGTATACTCGTATCTGACTTCTCATTTGGAATAATATTACTTTTTTCCATATATATATATATATAATGGGCTAACTCGGACCTGGTCTGCACCAAGTTGGGTAAAGTTCGGTCCGACTCGGACCAGGTTTTGGTCGAGCTTCGAGCTGGATTTTGGATTTTAGCTTGAGTCATACCCAGAGTGGTCCGCTTTCGAAGACCAGGCTGGACCGACCCAGCCAAAACCTCCTGGCTGGCCGGACGACTATACACATATACGTTTGTACAATAGTTTTATTAAATGTATAATTACCCACCCACAAAATAAAAGGTATAAGATTAAAATCTATATTGATTAAAAAAAATGATGTGTTTCTTATATTCTATTTTGCATTATGGGCTAACACAAGTTGTGCTAATGCGATCCGTTTTTTTGGTCATTTTGTATGGTAAAAAATATGGAAGGTTGGAAACCAAATAGATTTTACTTGTCATTTGCTCAAGATGCTGACAAAATCAACAAAGTTCAATTGCATACAGGAACCAAGTTATCAAACTAACCCTAAATAAGCAAAGTTAATTTCAATTGGTTTTGTTTTTTGCTCTCTTTTTTAGGTGATCTTTTCTCTGTTTTTTTTAAATAAAACTCGTAGCAACTTTAAGTTTTTAATAAATAGAATGATATTTCTTAAACTAATCTTCCACTATATAATGAGGTTTCAAAACGGTTCAAAAGTGAGCCGTCTAAACCGTCATTATATCACAGTCCATTTTATTTTTAAAAAATAAAATTATGTAAAAAAATTGTTGAAAAAAGTAAAAATTTGACAACATGGAGAATCGAACTCAACCAAAAAGAAAAATACCTTGCACCTTAACCACATGAGTTAGAAAAAATATTTAACTATAATTGGATAATATTCTTATTATACGTTATTATATGTACAAAATACGTGCATTTACTAGTGATAACTAAGGAGCCCTCTACAGAAAAGAAAACCCTTTTAAAAATATTACATGCAATGAGAAATTTTAATCAAAGGACCATCCCTAAATATGAGTACTCTAGAGGGTAATACGTGCAAAAAGACCTTTAATTATTTAGTCATACCGTCGTTTGGTCTAATCATGTCGACTTAATTTAATTAAGCACAGGGCCCCTCCATTGAGAGCTTTAAATGACAACCATGCCCCTAGAGTGATTCAGTATTTACCACGTTCGTCCATGGGGCACCCATGTTGATAGGGTGGCAAAAACGGAACGGGAACGCGGAGAGCACGAGGGAAAACGGATGGATCAGGGATCAGTACTATTCTAGTTAATTAATCTTTGTGAGTTTGTTAAGCAAATTTAATTAATTGTCCTTTTTTTGTTATTCTAATATGTTTGGATACTTAAGGAGTGCTTTCAAAGATCGTCACAACAACATCACATCGGTTTTAGCCCTAGGGCTGTAAAACGATTCAAACCGTTCGCAATTGGCTCGTGTTCGGCTCGGTCCAAGTTCGATTTAAATTCGTTCGTGGACTAATCGATACCGAGTTTGACTATAGGTTGTTCGACTCGATCTTGTTCGCAAACAGGCTCGAACTCGGCTCGGTTTCTCATTAGGACTTTTTCTAGTATATGTTATGTCTTTTTTAATAGATAGAAATACATTTTGTTTTAGAAATTTTACTCTTTTTTTTCTCTTTATATAATGGTAAATTTTTGATGTAAAGAGCATAAGTGATTCAATAAAAAAGTCTTTAAAACTTGAGAGAAACAGTGTGATAGTCTATACAACATATCTTATAAATACTCACTACTAGGACTGTAAAACGATTCAAACCGTTCGCATTCGGCTCGTGTACTGCTCGGTCCAAGTTCGGCTCGAATCAAACTCGTTGGATAGTTAAGTCAAATCAAACTTGAACACTCTTTGTTCGAGCTCGTTCGTTCGATTTTCAGCCCTAGTTTTAGCTGACATGAGGTGATAGGGAGTGTAATTGTACTTATAAAAATGGATTTGTTATGCAATCCATGGAAACTTTTCTTCTTCTTTTGTGAATACTAATCCTACGTTTGATTCTCGGACTCGGGGTCTTACACAGTAAAAGTGATTTATTTCTTGTGCTTGGATGCTTAAAAAAATTAATAAGAATTTCAATTTTTCAAAGAAAAGGAAAAGAAAAAAAAATAATTTTCTTTTCTTTCCAAACTTATACACGATAGTTTGGTTAGAGAAACCTTTTTTTATTGAGATACCCAAATGTTAGAACCGGTCTAGGGCACGGACGAGGAGGACGACCGTCTTTTGCTCCCAATTTTGGAAGGCCCAATAATTTTAATATAGACTAGGTATGTCATAATTTAAAAAAAAATTTAAAATAAAGATCCGATCTGAAAATAACAAAAAAATAGCGCTCCAATCTAGAAACCAATATCTAAATAAATCTGGCAAAAAAAACCCAAAATTACGACGGCATCTTCGTTTCATTTTTATAATTTTTTATATATTAAAAAAATTTCGGCGCTCTGTCCCTCTCTCTCTCTCTCTCGCGCACCTTCTGTCTCTCTCTCACTCTTCATTCTTCAGTCTTCATACGGTTGGTCAGATCAAGATTCAATCCTCTTTGAAGGTAATTATCTTCACCCATTGCTGGTATAAAAAATAATAATTGTACAGAAGGTTTTTTTATTCTCTAAGAGTTCAAGTTGTTCTCCATGTTAATTTTTGATTTACTGTGGGAAGGAATGATTGGATCCTTGTCCCCCTTTTGCAAATTATATTTTTTTTTAATTAACTATCTATTTTTCATTAACTATTCGTATATGTTGTTTTGGTCCAAGCCAGCAGCCAGTGCCGGACTTTAGATTTTGAGGCCTGAAGCGAGCTCTAAAAGTAATGCCCTCAAAACTTAATGTTCATTATTATAAATTAAAAAAAAATTCATCAATAATGATAGTATTTTCAACCCAAAATTTAAAAAATAAATCAATAAACAAAAATTAATATCCAAAAAATATATATATTATAATAAAATACTAATAAAACTGAAGATGTTCCAGATAAAAAAAATATAAAATTGATGTTCAAAACAAATAAATAAAAATAAAAGTTAAACAATGATTGGAATAGTTCATAATAATAATAATAATAATAATAATAATAATAATAATAATAAACTTAGGCCATCAAACGGTTTCATACTTCTTATAATAATAAGTACATAAGTACAGATGTCAGCGGCTTTGAAAATTTCAAGATCTTGCTTTTGGAAAACTAAATAATATTAAAAATGGAAAAATATATTCAATATATTTAGACATAATTTTATATATAATTTTTTTACTTTCCATTAATTTTGAGATAATTTTTTTGTTCTTATTTGTTACTATTGCATAGGAAAATATGAAACTTATTACAATTAAATCACATGACATTTCAAATGGATAACCTTGAACATTTATATGCAATTAAATGACATTATCATATTTTTCTTCAACAAATAATAATAACTAACGACAAATAAACAATCAACAATAAATATAAAAATATTTATTTCTCGGATTTTCTATTAGTTGATTTCAATCTCTATAGGAATAACTATGCAATCAAATGACAAAAATATATTTTTCAATAAATTATTCAAACACAAATAAAGATAATCAACAATAATTTATACAAAAAATATATTAATAAATTATAAAACTCATCTAATAGAAAAGGGACTGATTCTAGAAGTTTTTTTTAGGAACTCCAAAAATATGCCACATGAGTTCCCTCCCTAAAAAACCTAAAAAAAAATATACACACTTGTGGAGAAAAAATATATTAATAAATAACAATTAAAAATTTAGAACAATTTACCTGGAAAATCAACATTACAAATAATATATTAATAAATTATAACTCATACAAAAATATACATTAATAAATTATAAAGCTTACAACAATTTATATTATTATATAAAAAAAAGAAATCAAATACTCACATGAGGAAATGGAGGGTTAATTCCTTGTTTCAACTCCAAGAGACATCACTATGTTAGAATAAAAAAAAATAGAACTCCTAGCCGGCCACAAGAGAGCCCTGAACTTGACGGTTCCGGTTGTTCTATAGTTGGCGGGCTTACTTACATGCAATGAACAAAACTCAGCCGGACCATGATATATATACTAAAAAAAAAAATTTTGGTGCCCCCTAAAATTTTGGGCCTGAGGCCATTGCCTCATAGGCCTCATATTAAGTCCGGGCCTGCCAGCAGCTTCTGCGGAAAGAATTTTTTCAAAATAAAACAAATAAAATTTTATTTAAGATCAACTATATCACAAGAAAGATTAAATGGTTTAGCTCTGATATTTATTGAAAAACTATGCTAGAAAAACTTAATTATGATAACTTAATTGATAATTTTGCTTGTAAAAATGGTAAAAAAAAATTTTATTTATGTGAGAAAAAGGACCCAAATTCTAGATTTTGTCCTAGGCTCATAAACCATAGGACCATCCCTACCGAAAGTCCTTAAAAAAAAGTTTCAAAAATCAAGAAAAAGAAGATTATTTTCATAACAAACAAACACTGGGAACTAATTCACCATTATCTGGAAAAAAAAAGGGGTTTAATTGCAACTTGATATCCTCAACTATTCCAGTTTTTCAACTTCATATCCTAAACTTTTTTACTCGACAACTTGATAACATAAAAAAAGGACAAAAATATTCCTAATCTAAAATTAAGACTACATCCCCCCCCCCCCCCCCCCCCCCCCCCCCCCCCACCAACCCCAACCCCAACCCCCCGCCCTGGAACCCCTTTCCGGCCAACCGTCCCCCTTCAGCCACTCGCCCGCACCCTCTCGTCTCTCCACTCCCCCCCCCCCCCCCCCCCCCTTCAGCCACCGCGCCCAGAGATAGGGGTTGGGGGGGTGGGGTGCAACCGTGGTGTGTGTGGGAGGGGGGGGGGGGGGAGAACGGTGACGGGGCAATAGGGGGTAGGGGTGGGGTCGAGGGTGGAGGCAACAGGAGGCAGGTGGGAGAATGGTGAGCCGGTGGAGTGGGAGAGAGAGGTTGGGTTGGAAATGAAAGGGGAGTAATTTTGTCCTTTTTTAAATTTTGGGTATCAAATTGAAAATATTAAATAGTTGATGGTATCAAGTTGTTGAGTAAAAAAGTTTATGCCTCGTTTGGTTCACGGAAGAAAAATTGATTCCCTTGTACTTTCCATGGGAATGGAAAAGTAGAATTCCCGTCACATTTTCCTTCCGTTGTTTGGTAAACAAGAAAACCACCTAGGAAAGTCCATTTGATTTCTTTTCCAATATTTGGTTGGTGTAGGAAAAGAAAACAAAAATATATCAATATTCAAATAATATCCTTACCTTTTAAAATAAAAATGACATTATGAAAATCCGAGACCCAGAATACGAGGAGTTAATGGTAAAATAAGCAATCACACATAGTTAGTTTTGTCATTTTTTTTTAATAAATGTTGGAAAAGGAGGAGGGAAAATCAATCACATGGGTCATGAATGGAACCATATTGCTTCCCATTTTCCATCTTGGCAGGAAATTGATTCCCAAGTTTGTGGCTACCAAACAAAGGAAATGAACAACTTTCCTTTCCTGGTTCCTTAAATCCGTGAACCAAACTAGGCCTTAGGGTATCAAGTTGAAAAACTGGAATAATTGAGGCTATCAAGTTGCAATTAAGTAAAAAAAAAAAAATCTCATTAAGTTTTTTTTTTTTTTTTTTTGGAACGGCAAACTTTGAAATGTGCATGAAAATAGCAAATGTTATGTTTCAAATGGAACAATACTTGGTGTCAATAGTAATACTTGAATACGTAATAATGAAAATGTTGATGATTGTATTAGTGGCAGAGAAAATGGGAAAACTGTGCAGGAGTGACGGGCGGCGAGCAGCCAACAGATTTTAAATATTTCAGAATTTAGTATCAACTTACAAACATATTCTAGAATTCGGAGATTATACTTAAGTATTTCAGAATATTTTAAATTTATAGTGTAAAAACTTTTGATTTGATCATTAGGTACGCTACCATAAATTCCTGAAAGACTTTTGGTGATAAAATGTGTTGTCCCTCTCATCATCGGATCCTGAAAAACTGAAATTGATCCGAGTCGTTAAACGAATATCCGAATATCGAGAATCATATGGGAAGAAAAACATTGTCAAACTTGATTAGTGCCAAAATCAAAAGAAAATGAAGAAAGCAACCCAAAAAAAAAAATCAACATATCTGTTTGAATTTTGGAAATGATCGCTAATTTAGTTAGAGCTCTATATATAGAAGAGATTAATACACAACGATGAAAACAAAAGTAGACAACTATACAACAACAATGATACGACTACGACTCGTACCATCCTGCACGCTTGCCGGCAAACTCTGCAGGGCTTTGCGAGCTTCTTGACAACACCAGCACTGCAGTACAGAGATCTAGTCAACTTGTAGACATGTCGCAGACACTTCAAAATACATTAGAGCACGTCAAAGTACGTGTCGTGTCTGCATTGTCGTGTCCTTACCGTGTGTCGTGTTGTATCATATCCAAACGTAGTTGTTTCCCTTACAAAGTCACAGTTGATATAATTTTCACCCTTTCAGCAATGTGTTCAAATATTTTCTTACTCTAGGGAGAATCCATGAGCTTATGAAGTTGTGGCCAAAAGAAGAAACTCTTTTCATACAATTCAATGAGTTCAAACTCACTTTAGATAAGCTCCCCTCACCTACCTACTGTCGGCCGAGCTAATAATCTTGAAGGGTTGATGTCTATAAGTTGACAGTTCAATAGGGTCCTTCCCTTTCCAGCCGACACCATGTTGATCAACATGGCTATAGCTTCAATGATTGAGCATCAAACAGTACTAATATCATCAAATTGTAATCAAAACATAGTGTACACCTTAGAAGTCAGAAACGAGAGCGGAGGCGGAGGCCGGAGAAAGAAACGGAGAAGTCCGAATACCTAAAAGAGTCTAAAGTTAAAAACTTGATGGAAACGTACACTAATAAATTTTTTATTATGTTTATTAACTATTATTAATAAAATTTATAAATGTCTTAATATTTATTAGAATTTATAAAATTTAACTCAAAGTTACACAGAGATCATTCGCACGGTGATTTTTATGATATCAAGGTAAATAATCCTTAGCTTCTTGTTACTTTGATAAACGTGTATTAAGAATTTTCTATCCTCCTTTTAAATTATGGTCATATTATGGAAAGCGTCTATATTGTCAGAAAAAATGCGCTCCCGTTGCTTAAAAAAAAAAAACCTCCCAAAATGTTCTCAAGTAAAAACCATCAAATTGCGATTCATAATAGATTCGTTGGCCTCCTATGAGATTATGGATTCTAAGGTGTACACATCATAGACACTGGAAACCAAACAAGAAATTCCTTTATACCAATGTAAGAAGTACTCAAAAATCTCATCTCCATATCAAAGTAATATAAGGAATAAATGAAATTTCAATGCACATTACACATGATATGCATTAATAGAAGAGAATTCAGACTACACATTCTATTCTATGTATACAATTTCTTGAAAGAGTTTAACAACAAAGTATCATTGCAAGCATGAGAGAACAATATAGGAAACAAGAACAAGAACAAGATGAGTACCTGCTGCTACACTAATCGACCGTTCACTTGTGATTGTTCTTCTTCTTCAGAAGGCTGCCAAATTTCTGAAACAATGGCTTCTTCTTCTTCATATGATGATGATCATGCTTGGCGGGCGAGACCGACAGTCCTCCGTTCGTCCGGTCGAAGCTGCCGCTCTCCGTCTTCAGGTCCAAATCGTCGTCCAGAGCCTCCTCCTCCTCCTCCTCCTCGCCGCCGGTGTCCGTGGAGAGGTTCCTATACTTTTCCGGAGCAATGTAGCCTTCCAACAGCTTGACTTCGACCTCGACCGGCTCTTCTTCTCCCAGATACCGGCAACCATTTCCGTTCCCCTCCCCTTTCGGCTTCCCGTTCACGTTCTCCACCGGAACTCCGTCGGACTCGCTACCCGACAGCTCCCCGTTCTCCCCGGAGTTCTTCGCAGCGGCGGCTTCGGTCAGCAATGCAGATAGCTCGTCCACTTCGGATTGAAGAGTTCGGAGCTCACTCTCTCTGGCTCTAGATCCGACCCCATCTTCCTCTGCGGTGGCGGTGGCGGTGGCGGCCTCCTCTTCCGACCCCTGAACGGTGCGCACCTCCTCCGGCTGTGCCTTCGAACCGTTCGACTCCATCTCGAATCGTTCTATATACTTCTTGAGGCACACGATCTCGTATCTCGCCTCGTCGAGCATGACCTCGTAGTTCTCCTCGGTGTTCCTCAGGGCGGACCTCAGCTGC
Organism: Iris pallida; assembly: GCA_029216955.1. Lineage (NCBI taxonomy): Eukaryota > Viridiplantae > Streptophyta > Magnoliopsida > Asparagales > Iridaceae > Iris > Iris pallida. The sequence goes on from JANAVB010034019.1 coordinate 7,733,317, forward strand.
TCGATCTGACCATGGGCGTCTTCGAACTCGACTCGCTTCGCGAAAAGCCTCTCCCGCGCCTCTCTCGCCTCCGCGGACACCTCGTGCAGAGCCGACGCCAGGCCCTCCATCGCCCTCTTAGCCTTCTCCTCCTCGTCTCTGGCCATCTCGAGCTCTCTGATCAGCTCGTCCTCCTCCTCATTACCGGCCGTGGCCTTCTCGGTTCTCCTCCTCGCTTGTTCGTGTTTGCATCGGGCGACTTCGATCTCCAACGATTTCACCTTCGCTCTAAGAGAAGCGGCTTCGGACTCGGCGTCTTCCAGTGAAGTATTACTCCCCTCCAGTTGCTTCGAAACCGACGCGAGAGACTCCATCGCGGACCTCTCCTGCTGTTTCGATTCGACCAGCCGAGCTTCGATCGATTCAGCCTTGCTCTTCCACTCCCGAGCTCGCTCGACCGCGTCCAACTCTGCCCGCTTCACCTCGGCCACCTCGATCTCCAGCGACTCGACCTTCCCTCTATAGACGGCAGCCTCGGCCTCGGCATCTTGCAGTGAAGCACTGGCCTCCTCCACTTGTCTCATGAGCAGAGCCAGAGTCTCTATCGAAGATTTCTCGGACTGGTCGGCTTCTCCCAACTTCAGTTCCAGAAGCTCCACCTTCCCTCCGAGAGAAGAGATTTCAGACTTGCTCGCTTGAAGCAATGCGTTGTTGTCCTCCAATTCGCGCTTCGACAAGGCCAGAGAGTCCAATGCGGACCTCTCCGACCGCTTCGCTTCCGCCAGTCGACCTTCTAAACCCTCGGCCTTCGTCTTCCAGTCGTCGACCAACCTACGAGAGTCCAATTCTGCCGTCTTTGCGTCGTCCGCTTCGGCGCTGAGCCTTTCGACCAACATCTCCATAACAGCCAGCTTGTCCTCCACCGCCTTTGCCGTCTCGAGCTCCTGCTTCAGAGCATCGACCTCGGAATCCAACTTCCTTATCGTCTCTGCCGCCTCGCTGTCCCCATTGTCGAGCTCGGAGTCGAGCAGAGACTTCAGTCTGCCGATCTCCGCGGAAAGGAACTCGACCTTCTCTGCGTTGGCATCGGCCGCCTTCGCTGCATCTCTGGCCTGGGTAAGGGCGTCGTTCTTGGCCTCGGCGTTCAGCTCTAGCTCCTGCCTCAGCTTATCTAGCTCTCGGGTCGTGGATAGCAGAGCTTCGACATCCGAAGCGTGTCGCTTCTTGACGCTCTCGAGCTCCTTCTGCCACTCCTCTTCCCGCCTCTGAGCGGCAAGACCCTCTTTGAGCTTCTCGTTGGCCTCCTCTGCCGATCTCTTCGCATCTCTCAGTTCTTCTAGAGCTTGGGCCTTCTCTTGCTGAGCAGAAACCAACTGCTCCTTCGCCTTCTTGAGGTCTTCTTGAAATGCCGGTAGCTCGAAACCCTTGGTTGTCCGTACAGCCTGCCTCTGCAACCAAAACCCGAACAATCAAACATATGTCGAAAGAGAATTTAGTAACACTACACTCCCGCGTTCTTGATCCTATTACATCAGGAGTGGCACTGGATCTGGTCGACCGACGCTCGACGGCAGGTTTCGACTCGACCGACTTCGGCGAAACGCGGGAGCTCTGGAGAGGGGAAGGCGAGCCGGAGGTCGACCTGGTGGCTCCGGCTCGGCCTGGTCTGTTAGCCTTATTGGCTGGTGGAGGTGTTTTGTTGTTTGGGGTGTCGGCCGAGACAGACCTGTACAAAATTGAAGTCTCAGTTACTTCCATGACTACAATTTAATAGAAATGTCAAAAGAATCAACGACAAGAATTGAAACCCCTTCAGCCATTACTGCACTAAATGAAGATATATATTTTATTTGATGACATATTTGATAGAACTAATCATAAATGACATTTTTATAAGACAATAGAACCTTTAAAAAGAAAATTTTAATCAAAGATACTTATTAGAATAACAACGTACAAATAAAATTGATAGGAATTGGACAAGAACTCTTCAGACATTGCTATAGAATAGCCATCAAAATCGAATCTTTATAATGCAGATAGTAAGAGGAAATCAACAAGAACGAATCCAACTAGAAAAAAAAAGGAGATAAATACATCTTTCATTAGAACTATAAATAAGAAATAAACAACAAATATTGCATTTCTGATAGAAAAACAACATACAAATTGATAGGGAAATAGTCAATATGAATGGGCAAGGACCCATCTGCCATTAGACCATCTCCAATGGTGATTTCTAAAATTGAGTTCTTATCCTACTTGGCATTGTACTTTAAGGAGATTTCTATCCTAGTTGGAAGAGTTTCTACATAGAAATTGTACATATACAAAAAATGCTCTCCAATGGTTCTCCATTTCTATCCTATGTGTCACATAGTAAAAGGACTAATTTAATGGTGTGGGGCCCAACAATAATTGTCATGAGAGATAGGAGAATTTCTATGAGAGTTTCTACATGTAGAAACCCTCCTAGAAAGTTTCCATCCTACATCATTGCCACCTAGGATAGAGATGGTGATAGAAACTACCATTGAGAGAAATTTTTTCTAAAATAGATTTCTTCCATAGAAATAGGGAAGATAGAAACCCCCATTGGAGATGGTCTTAGTAGCAAAAATGAAGGATGAACAATCAAAAATCACATCTTTATAGGAAACCACTGGGACAATCAACAACAAAAAAAAGGAATTCAACCACAAATATCAATCAAAATCACATCTGCCATTAGTAGCAAAAATGAAGGATGAACAATCAAAATCACGTCTTTATAGGAAATGAATGAGAAAATCAAATAGAACGATAGGAAATCAACAACATATATCAATCAAAATCACATCTTTATAAGAAATCCATGAGCAAAACCAACAAGATCAACAGAAACTCGTCTAGAGAAATCAAAATGGTTAATGAAACAAGGAAATGGACAAGGACCCATCTGCCATTACTAACAAAAATGGAGGATGGACGATCCAAATCACATCTTTACAGGAAGTCAATGAGAAAATCAACCACGACAACAGGAATTCAACTACATATACAAATCAAAATCACATCTCTACAGAAAACCAATGAGAAAACCAACATGATCGTCATGAATCCAGTTAGAGAGGTGAAAATGGCTAATGAAATAGGGAAACGGACAAGGACCCAAACAAATTGAAGGATGAACAATCAAAATGACATCTTGGCAGAAAAAAAGAAGTAGAGAAAAAAATGAGAAAGAGTGACTTGCTATCTACCACTGAAATGAACAGCATATGAGAAAATGGAAGGAAACCCAGATGAGAATGGAGCTCAAAATTGAAGAAAGATTGAATCTTTAGGGAAATGGAAGGGATCTGCTACTTACTTGGGTTTGGAGGGAAGCATCTTTTACCAATGGAGAGAGAGAGAGAGAGAGAGAGATTGGAGAGGAAGAAGGAGAATAACTGGTAGATATTTCACTCGGTTGGTGAAGTCTTCATCACTCCCACGAACCTCCTGAGAAGTAGCTGCGCTCTCACTCTCTCTCTCCTCTCTCTCTCTCTCTTCTCACACTCTCTCTCTCTCTCTCTCTCTCTCTCTCTCTCCTCACTCTCCATCTCAAGTTCATTCTCTATAGTAATTTGCATTTTAGTACTTCACCTTTCCTTCATTTGCAAGTTGGCTACCTTGATATTATTTTTGTTGGAGCTCAGCTGTCTTGAAATTTCTTTCTGGCTATATATCAAATGTGCTTCCTCAACCCATAACATATGGGTTTGGATTAGCATTTCAGAAATGTGAATTTGACACCAATATAAATGATGTGTCTGCAAAAATATTTATATGGAATTAATATTATCTGGTCCAGCACTTATGTTTGACATCAAATAAAATTTTAGAAGAAAACAATGCAATCCAAGCTGGCCACCAGATTGCGACATATGTGAAAAAGTAATGCTACAATTACCTTTTTACAGTCCTTTTACAACTTGTCACATGGCCGATCTCCATTGGAGAGGAGAGGAGAGACGTGGGGCCGGATGGGACCATATTAGCAGAGAGTAGAGTAGGTTATAAGAAGATTGTAAAGATTTAATAGTAACTTGGCATTATTGAATCTGAAAATGATGTTTATGTCTTAGGAAATGAAAGGATGGAATGGGTTTTCTTTCTTTTCACCAAATGTAGAGGAAGGTTAGGAGAGGATGATTTGCAAATTCTCGGAAAAAAAGAGGATAGTAATTTGCTACTAAAATCAATGCGGGTTGATAATATTCAAATGCAAATTGGAGTTTTTATTGGAGGGAGGGTGTAAATTGACAAAAGGGCGGGTGGTTCGGGAGGGGGGTAGGGGGTATGTACTATGTATCGGTTTCTTTGAGCAACATCAACAATATGCTTACAAAGTAGGTTCTGATTCCAATTTGAGAGGAAAAGTTACTTCCCACTTCCCAGCTGTTTTCTTTTACTTTCCATTTCCATTTTGTTTCTTTCTCATTGGCAATTAGGTGTACTATTTTCAAAAATAAAAAAACAAAGGACACAAATGTGTCAATTAGGTGTACTATTTCCATCATGGAAACGACGAGCGCGGAAGACCAACCAAGGTCCTTACTCTGCCTCATCCTCTGCTAAGAGGCCGGCATCCCCTCCAGAAGATCCCCAACCAAGGAAAAAAACTCCTCGCAATCACTCATGCTTCAGGCTCTACTAATATGGTCGTGGCGGCTGACCTTCAACAGCCGCAAGGCCAATGTTAGTGCTCTCATGAAACTGTCGAGGTTCAAAAAATGTCTCGACAGTCCAGACACTTAGATCATTTCTCACCGCCACCCGCCCCAACATCTTCTTCATCTCTGAGACTCTCTCCCCTCCACATCACACTTCCCAAACTCTTCCGAAATTTGGCTATCCGAATTTTCACTCAGTTTCTCCCAGCGGACGCTCTGGAGGCCTCTGGCTTGGCTGGGATGATACAATAAAGGCCTCCATTTCCTATTCTACAAAGAATCTCTTAATACTTTCTATTGATGCGACTGGAGGCTTGCCGGCGTGGAACCTCCTCTGTGTCTACGGCTACCCCAAGCAGAAGGACAGGCCCAAACTATGGACGAGGATCAAAACTCTGTCGGATGATTTTACTGTGCCACGGTGCAGCATAGGGGATTTCAATGCAATTCTTGAACCAAGGGAGAAATATGGGGGTCGTGCTTTCGACTCACACGCTGCTTCATCCTTCAAAGAAATGGTGGCCCTGTGCGGGCTAGTCGACCTCGGTTTCATTGGGCCCGCGTACACTTGGTCTAATGGCAGGAAACTCAACCACAACATCCGGGAACGTCTCGACCGGGCACTGGGCAACTCGGAGTGGTGCTGTTTCTGTCACGCCCCGACCCGGAATCACCCGAATCATCGTCCTCGCAGGGGGCGTGATGCCGCACGAGCCTGGAGTTGCGCTCGTGCAAGGTAAGATGACAAGTTCTCAAATGGTTATCTTTTGATTCGATATTAACAACGAAAGGAAACAGAGTATACAAAATAATTCTCTTTATTGATATCTGAAACTGAGATTACAATGGCTTTCGATAGCCTAACAATATATGCCAGATTGGCTACAACACTCAGGTTCTCTCTTGCCCACAAAGGATTTCACCATTCCATACATCATGCCTTCTATATCTCGGCCGCATCAATCCAGCTGCGTAGTCCGAACGTCAATGCGATAGCACGCTTCAATGCGCTTCGACATTTCAAGCCTTAACACGTTCAAGCAACGCTTCGCCGCGAGCAATCCATTTCCTGCACCCTGCATGAAGCTGGTGGGGGATCAGTACGTTCGTCCTCGCATGTACTGAAGCAAAGATCATCTTTCCAAACCGACATTTTAATATTTATGTTGAATCATGCAACTTAGCTTATGATCTTGCTATGTTCTCCTTAGGGTCAATTTTATGGCATCTTTGAAAGCGTAAAGCATGTTATCATAGCAGCATGTTATCGAATTGAATAGGCAAGCAAACAAGTAATCTCGTGTTTGATTCGTGGCACGACTTACCAAGTCGACGCACTCGCCCTTGCTCCGACGCAAGGTGAATACGCCGTATTCCTTCCCTGTCATGTTATATGTGCATCTCTAAGCAGGATCTCTATGCGGGACGCATACGCGCCTACACTTTCAACCCATCGTTCCTTAACTATATGAGGGCCGTTGGCGTATCCGCGCCGGAATGGACTAAAGGAGTTCCTTTCTTTTCTCTCCTTCTTTTCTTTCTATTTGGTCGGGCTACCCGGCGTTTCACGGGTTGGGTCACCTCCCAACAACCGAAACGTTCCCGCTGCATACCATCATTTGCGGCTTTTCCCATCTTGTTTAAGGATGTGCGCCTACAAAGATTATTCGAATCCCTCCGCGGCCAATCGGTTCCGGGGCGCTCCTCCGGCATTTAACCGTTTTGGGGGAAACACCCGTGCACGGGCTATTATCACAATTTAATCTCGAGCCCATTCCAATCGACCATGCAACGCCCTATCATTCAAGTAATCAAATTCAAACAACCAAATAAAGTCTTGAGTCCAAGACTCAGACTTTATCATCTCGCGTCTCTTTCGTTAACTTTCTATATTCTTACATTTCATACTTTGTTTCAATGATTCAATGGCATCGTGCCTCAACTCAATGCTCGCCAACCGAACGACCCGAAGGTCTTGAACACCTTTCGAGGCACCATGTCATATCCGACAGTTCCGTCATATTCATGCCAAAACTGTATTTTCTCGCAACGAAGCCATCTTTTATTATCCCGTGCACGTAGGCACGTTTCGACCATATTCCCATGTTCTATAACTTAGCATTCAATGTTCGGGCTTGCGCGCTAGGGCGCTCGCCTATTGTCTTTCAATGTTCTAGCCATTCTAACTCATGCGCAAGGCACGGTATGGTTCATGCACTAAGGCACTCGCCGAGTACAGTTATCCCATGTTCTTACGGCTTGCGCACCGAGGCGCTCGCCTTTGCGATATCCAATGTTCCATAGCGACTCGTGCATACGATGCACGTTTCATTTCAATTGTTCTAACTTAGTGTTCGACACACACTATGATTTATCTCCGATCGGACCACGCCCGTGGCGCCGATAGGTTAACTTAGCATACAATGATATATTTGACTTATCGAATGAAGGAGTAAAAAGAAGTCAATCCTCCCACCTTGAGTCGATTCGCCTTCGTCATTTCGTCGAGCCGATGCGGCTCGATTTCATAACTTTGTTGCACGGCCACTCTCCTGACTTAGCCATTCGAGCACTTCGTGCTTCATTGAGTTATACGTCCGATTTGCTTTAGCGTGCCCAAGTCTCGGCCCGTCGCAAGGCGACGATTTGATTTCGCGGACCCCTTACTAAATATGTCAAAAGGTCGACCTCTAATATTTTCCCGTCAAAGTATAACCTGCACACGAAACCAACTAAAATCAATACTTACATCGATTTGGACTTGCGCCTTGGTCGATTCGATTTCTTAGAATCTTCGAGCCGATTTAACGCACTCATCCTTCGGGGCAACGCGGCGCTTCGCATCGATTCAACTCGATGCATTCTTTCGGGGCAAGGCAACTCTTCGCATCAACTTAGTTTGATGCATTGCTTGGGACAACTTAACTCTCGTATCATTTTGCATCGATACATTTTTTTGCGTCAACGCGACTCATTGAGTCAACGCTTCAGCGTAATGCGCCGTGCGGAGTGGGGCATTACAGAATATACCACTCAAAACAAGGTTCGTCCTCGAACCAAAACCAACACTCCGACTAAGTATTTTATAGATCGTTTCACGATCTCGTCCCACCAATGTTGTTCAGTTTCACACTATCTCGCAAGCTTTTCATTAACATTTCAAAGTCATCAATGCAGCTCGATTTAAATTTTGTATACAACTCGATTTGGATCCATACCTATATTCAAGGCGTCCCGAAGATATATGTATTTTGACCAATTCCAGTGGTAGCAAATTGGAACAAAACTGACAGGTAAATTTCAATCCTATGCTTGCCATCTCGTACTCTCGATCGGACTTATCCTTAGCAACCGTTCTCGAAATTTTATCGCATACGTATATTCGATACATACGTGATTCATTCAATAAAGTCACTGCACGCGACGCGATTCATAATCGCCTTTCTCGTTTCGTATGTTTCATCGGGACTATCAGTTCTACGCATTGCGTCAAGCCGTCGCGCATCCAATCACAACGAGTCTCCGCAACGCCTTGCGTTCGAAGTGGCTACCCAACTATTTTCGAAGTCTTGCTTATGCAACTTATCTTGATACGATTTCTTTATCAATATTCGGGACTACGCCCGTTAGGTTACTTACGTAGTCCTCGTGCTTAACTTCTTCCGACACAACTTTAAATTGATATTGCACAAAGGCCACAATTTATCCGACATGAAAGTCTACATCAAGGCGACGGTGCTCAAGGCAACGATCGCCTTAGCACGAAGGTCTTTACGACGCGTCTTACATTCAATTTCCTAACGAGTAGGAATTCACTAGCCAAATTTCCAACTTATCCATCTCGCAACATCGAATGTAATTTTTGATTCACGCAAGCTCACTTGTAAGGTGAATTCGAATCTAACGACATGACTCGTAAGTCATTCCCTTATCATTCCCTCTCGTGTATAGCACGTTTCTCGCAATCGCCTATCCGAATCACCAAGTCCGTTGGTGAATTCTAGTTCGACCGTCGACCAACATAACCATTCAAGTATTCATCCGACGAATACTCAAAATCTAACTTATCATTCTCAATCGAAAGCTGTTCCAACAATTCTCGATCGCCTAGACTTATCGTCAACATGTACCGTGTTATATTCGTTATCAGTACAATCTTATATGCGATATCGCATGGGTCGTCTTACGGTCTGCAGCAATCAATTTGATTTGGCGATCAAGTCTTCTCGGGTCAGCTGTCCCGAAGCTACGCTCGATAATTGTGGATCATTAACGAAGGACAGTTTACTACGAACCATGCTATATCTTATTTCGGAGCCAAATCACGTTCCGACGATTCTATGCGACTACCCAAATTTCGGACAAAACTATTTCTATCGGCGCAACTGATGCGCAATTATCCTCCGAGTCAAGTCATGCACTACCGTCGATGATTTTACAAATTTATGAAACATCTACTCGTATCGAGTTCGAGTCTATCTTATTCGCGGGTCGACACACGAGATGCTATACGCATCGAGCAATCGTCGATGACTTATAGTCTCGTCTTGATTAATCACAAAGTTCACGATCAACCAGTTCGTTCCTTCTCGTATCGTTATTTACAAAACTTTGATAGCACAAGGCGCACTCCATTTTGTATTCTTACATCGTACTTACGTTTCCTTGCGTATCGATCTTGATAGTTCATATCAATTTCGATAGCAAGTGGGTTGACTTCGAATCCGTTTCAACGTCAACTTAACTCGTATCGCATCCATCCAAGTTCGCAACAAACTTTTCCATACGCATCCACTCGTTCTCCGATTCGCCACATCCCGCTATACTTTGATCGCGTAACCGAGTTACCGATTATCCAACATCGTGCCCTCGAGTTATACGATCTCGTCCTCTAAGTTTTGCGTGTTTTCAGTCATACTCAAATGAGTGTCGCTGTAACGTAACCAACTATTTCTTAGGTACGATTACTCACGTCAACCAACTCTTTACCGAAGTCGCACATCGTGCTATTCGATTACAATTTGTATCGCCCAACATTTCTATCAAAATCGCAAGTCGTGCGATTCGATTCGCCTAGCCGAACATTCCTATCGAGATCGCAAGTCGTGCGATTCGATTTGCCTCGTCCAACATTCCTATCGAGATCGCAAGTCGTGTGACTCATTCGTAAGCTCGAGTTTTCCCTTTCCCGTCGATCCGATTATTGTATCAAGGCAAAATCATTTCGCTAGTCTCGGTCGTCTGACCGACTTATAAATTTCGTCCGACGTATCATTCATTAATACGAGTCTCGCCTTATCGTCCCAACCGATTTTCGAAGAACACTTGCATCAACATTCCGTCATACAAATTTTCCATCGAGTCTCGGTACTCTCCCGTCCGTTGCAGACAAACCTTCCGTAATTCTCACAACGCGTTGATGAAATTTATCGCACAAGTGCTATACCATATACCACTCGAAATCGAGTCATTCATCGCCTACGTGGTATGGCATATACCACTCGAAATTCAAGCCATTTCCCTCGTATTACACTTAGTATAAACCTACAATCTCTTCCGACTCACGATTTTTGCAGTGATCGTGCTTGATCACAACCGTAACTTTTGATTCTATCAAATCCGACGCAACTCGATCAATGTTCTCGTTTGCCAACATAAGTTTGGTGTGCAACCGAACGATTCGTTCTATCGATTTATGATTTCAATTCTTTCCTTACGTTGCATCTCGTGCAACAATTTATTTGATATGCGTTGCACCCCGTGCAACAAATTTTACTTTCGATACGCGTTGCACATCGTGCTACGATTTATTTTCGATACTTTCATTTCACTTTGTACAATGATTCATTTTCAATTTCCTTTGTACTTCGTGCAACGATTAATTTGATATGCGTTGCACCACGTGCAATGATTTTTTTACTTTTCAATACGCGCTGCACATCGTACAACGATCATTTCAGATATTTACCGTACCTCGTGCAATGAATTACTCTCGACTTTCCAAGTCAATGCACAATCCGTTTAACACATTCGGCATTGGCTTATCACTTCTCACTTTCATTTTAACGCATATTCACCATTACTCATTGCACTTCGTGCATCATTTTATTTCTCATTCAACATGTTATATTGCGATAACATCTCAAATCGTATTTCACAATTTGTTGCGCTTGCAGCAACTAACATTTTTACGGTTCGTTTGCATTCAATGCAATATACCCCTCGCGACTTTCTTAGCAAACATCGTGTAATTTCCAAAACACATGCGGCAAAATTACACGATTTGTATTAGACTTATTGTATGAAACATCCAGTGCGGCATCGAGTAGAGTCAAGAGTGATATCAAGTGGTGGTGGGCAACTTTTCGAATTGTAATGAAGCGAGCGTCCAGAGAAAATTGAGCCTAGAGCTCTGATACCAATTTGTCACGCCCCGACCCGGAATCACCCGAACCATCATCCTCGCAGGGGGCGTGATGCCGTACGAGCCTGGAGTTGCGCTCATGCAAGGCAAGATGACAAGTTCTCAAATGGTTATCTTTTGATTCGATATTAACAACGAAAGGAAACAGAGTATACAAAACAATTCTCTTTATTGATATCTGAAACTGAGATTACAATAGCTTTCGATAGCCTAACAATATATGCCAGATTGGCTACAACACTCAGGTTCTCTCTTGCCCACAAAGGATTTCACCGTTCCATACATCATGCCTTCTATATCTCGGCCGCATCAATCCAGCTGCGTAGTCCGAGCGTCAATGCGATAGCACGCTTCAATGCACTTCGGCATTCCAAGCCTTAACACGTTCAAGCAATGCTTCGTCGCGAGCAATCCATTCCCTGCACCCTATATGAAGCTGGTGGGGGATCAGTACGTTCGTCCTCGTATGTACTGAAACAAAGATCATCTTTCCAAACCGACATTTTAATATTTATGTTGAATCATGCAACTTAGCTTATGATCTTGCTATGTTCTCCTTAGGGTCAATTTCATGGCATCTTTGAAAGCGTAAAGCATGTTATCATAGCAGCATGTTATTGAATTGAATAGGCAAGCAAACAAGCAATCTCGTGTTTGATTCGTGGCGCGACTTACCAAGTCGACGCACTCGCCCTTGCTCCGACGCAAGGTGAATACGCCGTATTCCTTCCCTGTCATGTTATATGTGCATCTCTAAGCAGGATCTCTATGCGGGACGCATACGCGCCTACACTTTCAACCCATCGTTCCTTAACTATATGAGGGCCGTTGGCGTATCCGCGCCGGAATGGACTAAAGGAGTTCCTTTCTTTTCTCTCATTCTTTTCTCTCTATTTGGTCGGGCTGTCCGGCGTTTCACGGGTTGGGTCACCTCCCAACAACCGAAATGTTCCCGCTGCATACCATCATTTGCGGCTTTTTCCATCTTGTTTAAGGATGTGCGCCTACAAAGATTATTCGAATCCCTCCGCGGCCAATCGGTTCCGGGGCGCTCCTCCGGCATTTAACCGTTTTGGGGGAAACACCCGTGCACGGGCTATTATCACAATTTAATCTCGAGCCCATTCCAATCGACCATGCAACGCCCTATCATTCAAGTAATCAAATTCAAACAACCAAACATAGTCTTGAGTCCAAGACTCAGACTTTATCATCTCGCGTCTCTTTCGTTAACTTTCTGTGTTCTTACATTTCATACTTCGTTTCAATGATTCAATGGTATCGTGCCTCAACTCAATGCTCGCCAACCGAACGACCCGAAGGTCTTGAACACCTTTCGAGGCACCATGTCATATCCGACAGTTCTGCCACATTCATGCCACAACTGTATTTTCTCGCAACGAAGCCATCTTTTATTATTCCGTGTACGTAGGCACGTTTCGACCATATTCCCATGTTCTATAACTTAGCATTCAATGTTCGGGCTTGCGCGCTAGGGCGCTCGCCTATTGTCTTTCAATGTTCTAGCCATTCTAACTCATGCGCAAGGCACGGTATGGTTCATGCACTAAGACACTCGCCGAGTACAGTTATTCCATGTTCTTACGGCTTGCGTACCGAGGCGCTCGCCTTTGCGATATCCAATGTTCCATAGCGACTCATGCATACGATGCATGTTTCATTTCAATTGTTCTAACTTAGTGTTCGATACACACTATGATTTATCTCCGATCGGACCACGCCCGTGGCGCCGATAGGTTAACTTAGCATACAATGATATATTTGACTTATCGAATGAAGGAGTAAAAAGAAGTCAATCCTCCCACCTTGAGTCGATTCGCCTTCGTCGTTTCGTCGAGCCGATGCGGCTCGATTTCATAACTTTGTTGCACGGCCACTCTCCTGACTTAGCCATTCGAGCACTTCGTGCTTCATTGAGTTATATGTCCGATTTGCCTTAGCGTGCCCAAGTCTCGGCCCGTCGCAAGGCGACGATTTGATTTTGCGGACCCCTTACTAAATATGTCAAAAGGTCGACCTCTAATATTTTCCCGTCAAAGTATAACCTGCACACGAAACCAACTAAAATCAATACTTGCATCGATTTGGACTTGCGCCTTGGTCGATTCGATTTCTTAGAATCTTCGAGCCGATTCAACGCACTCATCCTTCGGGGCAACGCGGCGCTTCGCATCGATTCAACTCGATGCATTCTTTCGGGGCAAGGCAACTCTTCGCATCAACTTAGTTTGATGTATTGCTCGGGACAACTTAACTCTCGTATCATTTTGCATCGATACATTTCCTTGGGTCAACGCGACTTATTGAGTCAACGCTTCAGCGTAATACGCTGTGCGGAGCGGGGCATTACAGTTTCCACCCCGACGCTATTGTCTCCATCTTACCACGCATCAATAGCGACCATGCTCCAATTCTTCTGAATACATGCAATGTGCTTCCTCACAGAAAGCGACCATACAGGTTTGAGAATTTCTGGATGAAAAATGAAGCTTTTACGGGATTTCTCAAAGCCACATGGCTGGAAGCCAATCTTAATGGGTGCCTTACATTCCCGCAAAAATTGGAACTCACACTCAGCAAGCTCAAACGATGGAGTCGCTCAAAGTTCGGGAATGTTACATCCCGAATTAACGGATTGAAGGATCAACTCCACGCTATTCAGTCTTCAACACAGACGGAGCAATCAATGTGCAGAGAACGGGAGATATGCAACGAGATTAACGACCTTCTTTCCATAGAGGAGGCCTACCGGTGCCAGCGCGCTAAGTGCGCATGGATCAAGGAGGGCGAGCGGAACACAAAATACTTCCATACCAAGGCTACGATCAGGAAGAGAAAGAATGAAGTCCGGACCCTACTTCGGAGTGATGGCAGCTGGATGTCTGATCACAGTGGTATTGCCAAAGAGTTCATCGACCACTTCAAATCAATCTTCTGTAACGATGAGGCACACCCAATGGACCCTTCATTTATAATTTCTTCCAGTCCTATTTCAGAGGTAGATAACAGTGCTCTAGGAAAACTCCCTGATGATGAAGAGATTAAATCAGCCTTATCCAGCATGGGGCCGCTTAAAGCTCCTGGGCCAGATGCATTCATGGCGGCATTCTATCAAAGGAATTGGGAAATCATTGGCAGCGAACTAACACACGTAGTGTAGCAATTTTTTACTGATGCAAGCTTCCCTCCGAACCTCAACCACACATACATTGCCCTGATCCCGAAGAACAGTAGCCCGACCACTGCGGTGGATTTCAGACCGATCTCTCTTTGCAACGTGGCCTACAAACTCATATAAAAAATATTGACATCCCGCCTCCGACCCCTTCTGCAGTACCTCGTCTCCCAACATCAGAATGCATTTATCCCTGGAAGACAAATAACAGACAATATTGTTATTGCCCAGGAAATTATTCACGACATGAAGTTCCTGTCAAAGAAGAAAAGTGCGTATGCCCTGAAGATCGATATGTCCAAGGCATACGACCTGCTGTCGTGGCCCTTCATTCAAAGGGTTATGCACGGTATGGGGATTAAAGGCCACACCAATGATCTATACATGAAGTGCATTACCTCGTCTTCTTTCTCTATCCTTATCAATGGGATACCTGAAGGACATTTCAAACCAACGCGCGGAATTAGACAAGGATGCCCCCTATTTCCATTCATCTTTATACTCTGCTCGGAGGTTCTTTCCAAATTATTTTTTCAATATGAACAGAACGACTTGTTCCGAGGAGTTCGGCTGAATCGGTATTCCCCATCCATCTCCCATTTATTTTTTGCTGATGATATGTTAATCTTTGGCCAGGCTAATAGCTTGTCACTATCCACTGTGGCCGAGATTTTGGGTAAATTTTGCGCTTGGTCCGGCCAGAAAGTAAATTTTGCTAAGTCTAGTATTCACTTTAGCAAGAAAGTTACTCTTGAGGATCAGAAAATGCTAGCGGCCACTCTCAACCTTGCACTAATGGCAGAGGATGACAAGTATCTGGGCCACAAATTACTCCTTTCAAAAAGACGAAGCTCAACTCATACATCCCTTATCAGCAAATGTGCCTCACATCTTCAAGGATGGAAATCAAAGCTCCTTTCCCATGCGGGAAGAACAACGCTCATCAAGTCTACATTAAGTTCTATCCCCATTTACTTCGTATCGGCGTACATGATTCCCAGAGACGTCCTCGAAAATTTATCCAAGCAACAGAGGGGGTTCTGGTGGGGCCACGATGCATCGGAGAAGAAACTCCATTTTCTGAAGTGGGACAAGATTATTAAACCAAAAATAGAGGGTGGCTTGGGTATTCGAAAGCTCAGCCTTGTGAACAAATCCCTGGTGGGCAAACTGCTTTGGAGATTCGTAAATGACCCACATCAACTTTGGGCTCGATTACTCCGTGGCATATACCTGCAAGAGAAGAATTTTTGGTCGGTCTGTAAGACAAGGCGAGCGTCTCCGACTTGGTCCGGTATCCTTGATATGAGACGTGACATGGTGGATAGTATCTGGTGGAGAATCCGAGGTGGTTGGGTCGACATCATGGAGGAACCGTGGATTCCCGGGCTGCCAGGCTTCAGGGTCTCCAACTGCATCATACCTGACAATGGCCCCAAGCTTGTCCGCGACTTATAGACCCCACAACGAGGAGCTGGAACCTCTCACTCATCCGTTCAATCTTCACTCCAATGGAGGCACAGACCATTGTAAACATCAAGCTCAGTGAAGACGATGGCGCCGACACTCTGATATGGACAAGTGCTAAAAATGGAGTCTTTACAACAAAATCCCTCTATGAAGAACTCCGGAGGAAAGAACCAACTGGTTCTTCGAACGAGTCAAACAATAACCTCTAGAGGCTCCTGTGGAAGGTAAAATGCATATCACCAAAAAACCAGTTATTTGTATGGCAGCTTCTCCACAACGCACTGCCCCTATTTACTGCCATTGGTAAACGAGTCCCCACCATTAGCAAGCTCTGTCCACACTGCCTACTCGTAGAAGAGGATTCTAATCACTTATTTCTTCATTGCCGATTGGCAAAAGAAACCTAGTTTGCTAGCCCGTTGGGTCTCCGTATGGACAGTCATTTGGATATTCACAAACTGCTATCGACATGGCTCCAGAATCAAACCTCACATGAAGCATTCAAATTAGGAGCTACTGTCCTCTGGGCTATATGGAAAGCAAGGTGCGATTGCGTATTCCGACACGAAAATAGGAGTGTGCAACAACTTCTCAGTTTGGCAAACTATATGTACCATGCCTACAATGAGATGCTTGAGGACCGGAGGCTTGAACAGGTGGAGACGTTGAGACAGGAAGCCACATCGCTGTCTCACTGGTCGCCACCTCCACCCGGATCTATTAAAATTAATGTTGACGGGGCCACCACCAATTCCTCCATGGCAGCGGCTGCGGTTGCAAGGGACTCTAATGGCGCATTCATCGCGGCGAAAGCATGGCACTACTCTCCTATCTATGAGGAAGACATGAGTCTGATTGCAGAGATTCAAGCTATCCACCAAGGCATCCTCTTGTCTAAGGAACTCGGCAATGCCAACATCATCATTGAAGGAGACTCAACCACTGCTATCAGGATATTCAGGGGTGAGAAACTATTGATACCTTGGAAATCCTTTGAGCTTGTCAACGAGATTTTGAACACCTGTAAGGGTCTCGAGAGACAGCCGAGCTTCTGTTTCGTGCGACGTACCGGCAATAGAGTTGCACATGATCTTGCAGCTTATAGCCTTCATAACCAAATGCATTTGCACGAGTATTCTCCTCCCCATTGTATTTCCCAACTTCTCCTTATAGAAGCTGGAAATTTTTTTGAGCCTGAGTCAGGCCATTATGAATAAAATCAATTCCTTCCCTGTCAAAAAAAAAAAAAAAAAAAAAAAAAAAAAAAAAAAAACTAGTGATTTTGAAATACCAATAATGAGATGCCATTTTAAGTTATCTCCTCTTTCTTTCTTTCTTTTTTTTTTTTTTTGAATTTTTTATTTTAAAAAACACTATTTCAAAGACGGATCCAGAAATCATAACTCTAGTTAGATAATAAATTAGTATAAATCACCTCAATAAAATATAATATTAGAAAAATAATGGCTTCGATCTGTTTTTTTCATTTTTTTTTGGTACCAAATCAGTTCCTCCTTTTGTAAAAAAATATGGATCACATCAGTTTTTTGTGTTAATTTTTTTATACAACTATTTGAACATTTTTATGAAAGGAAGAACTGATTTGGTACAAAAAAAAAAAAAATAGAAACAACAGATCTGCTCCCAAACATAAATGTTGTGAAATAATTAACCAGACCTTTGGATGAACCAACCTCTATTATGACAATATAACTTAATCGGAGGACAAAGGCATGCTTTTTGGAAGTCCCAGCAGCAACATTATTACATTAGCTACTCAACCACTAGCACTGACACTCTAAGCAACTTTTTTTCTTTTAAGTTGTTGTAGATATTGTTAACTACGCATATAATGATCTATCAATCCAATATAATAATTACTCAGGGTTGCTTCATCTTGATTTCTTAAAAAAAAATAAAAAATTGAACGACAATCACAGTCGAACTGTTGAACCCAAGTGATCATTGTGGTCAGCAGAAAAAGACATAAAAGCTTTGTAGAAATTTTTGTTCTTTCCATGCTAATTTATTTTCGTAGGTCAAAAAAAAAAAATATAGCTCCATTATTCTCCATGTTGAGTACCAAATAACAATCACTGAGTTTTGCAACAACTAAGACCATAGGCTGCCGACATTGCAAAGTGCAAACAGTTGTAGACATTTGCTATTCTTCTACACATTTTAGATGCCTCGGCTATTATACTAAACATGTACTTTCCCTTGATTAATTCAGTTTCTCGTAGCCGAACTCGAGTGACTCTTTTGGTTACCAATGAGAGACATAAGACTCTGTCTGGATAATAGAAGATCGATGAATCAAGTCACGGAAGCGTATTGTTCCTTCCATTTATAAATGGTGGAAATGGGAGCAGTGGACTCAAAATGCATGCAATATAACATGCACAAAGTCCCGCACGATAAGTTGGACAATTCAAAAAAAATCAATTTATCGAAAAATAAGAAAACTTAAAGGTAAAGGAACCTAAATTTTTTTAAAATTACAAGTATAAGATTAAGTCAACAACTAACCTACCCAACATAACGTAAAAATAATTATGCTCAACAGTTACGATTCCTGCATACTCTATCATGTAATTCTATACATTTAGGTCATACTTTGTTCGCGAAATCAGGACATTATAAAAGACAAATAATTTATTTTTTCTATATGGATATGCGAATAAATGAACAGTAAAGAAAAATGATTTCCATATAAAAATGTGGAGAAATGGTTTCCTCACTATCTCATATATTCACTTTTTCATTTCTAATTATTAACTTTTTCTTTCAATTTTCAGAACCTTTTCCAAACACTGAAAAATATTATAAAAAATTAAAAAAAAAAAAAAAAAAAAGCAAAGAATTGTTCCTTTCCCTTTCCGCGTGAGAAAAAAAAGGACAAAAGGTAGTGCTTAAGTTACAATTTTAAAAGATTAAAAATTCATTTTCAAAACTAAGTTGTTATAGCATTTTTTTCATGTCACCAATGTCGGATTTTAAATTTTGAGATATGAGAAGAATTTTAAAAATGGTACTCTCAAAACTTAGTGTCATTTAATTTTTCATTTCAATGACAACGATATAATAATATTGTCAACACAAAGTTCAAACTTAAAACAATAAATATAATATAATATAATATATAAAATAATGCATGTCATAATGAAATATATTTTTTCCATTTTTCTTAACACAATAAAGAAAATATAATGCTTTTTTTTTTTTTTTTCAGTTCCAGGCAATTATTTTCTTATAGGAGGGCACGTTTGCTTTTCTAGTGCAGTATTGCTACATCTGCAAACGAGAAAAAAAAAAACAATTATATACCTATACATAGTGAACAAAATCTTTTTTTAGAATTTAGCTAATGTTTATGGTGTTTTGCTCATAATCTCTTGTTGCAAGTATGCAACCTAATATATAGATTATAAATATATGTACAATTGTACATCAATGCATTTATGAAAGAAACAAAACGAACAAAAACCTACAGAAAGAAATCAAGTAATCAACTATCTACTATAGTGCCTATATCCCAACCATGGTTATGTATTGGTGACTGTAATAGTATTCTCGCAGCAGGAGAAAAATATGGGGGCAACTCTTTCAACTATCATCACCACAAGTTTTTTATAAACTGGTTTCAGAATGTGGGAGCCATAGACATTAACTATCAAGGTCCAGCTTATACTTGGAGTAATCGGAGACAACATCAGTTTTGCATAGCCGAGAGACTTGATCGAGCAATGGTGGACATCCAGTGGAGGTCTAACTATCCCAATGCAGGTCTACTTCATCTTCCCTGTTTAAATAGTGATCATAACCCTATTCTACTACTGCTCAATATCAATTCCAGGAGGAGATATTTCCTAAGCGTTTTGAAGTTGCCTGGACTCATAATTCTGACTTCAATGCTTTCCTCACTGAAACTTGGGTTAAAAGCAGATCTCCTGATCTTCCTTGTAAACTCAGATCTCTTCTTCCTAAACTTAGCTCTTGGGGCCATTCAAGATTGGATAATCTTACTAAGGATATCAGATATTTGGAAGAAAAGCTTCTTTCCATTCAGAACAAACAGTTTTCTGATTTTAGACTTTCTGAGGAAAGAAGAATTCAATCATTGCTCAACAAACTTCAACTTCAACAGGAACTGTACTGGAAACAGAGATCAAGTATCTCATGGATGAAAGAAGGTGATAAAAACACAAAATTTTTCCATTTATCTGCTACTGTCAGGAAGCATAACAACAGGATACATAGCATTCTTCAACCCAATGGCAATCTTGTTACATCCCATGAAGATATATCTGCTACTTTTGTGGATCACTTTAGCAGAATGTTCCAACCCTCGGCTACTACTTCCAGTTCCTATGCATATCATTGCAGAGTTACACACAATTTCAGGTTGTGAGAATGATCTTCTTGGTACAATACCTACTGCAGAAGAGATACATGATACAATCAAAGTAATGAGCCCGTACAAGTCACCAGGTCCTGACGGTTATCCTGCCTATTTCTACCAACAATGCTGGGGTATCATTGGTAATGAGGTAATCCATTTGATTCAAGAGTTCTTTCGATCTGGTATTATGCCTTCTACCCTCAATCATACATTCATTACTCTCATACCAAAAATTCCACATCCTACTCGACCTATAGATTTCCGTCCTATTGCTCTTTGTAATGTTATCTATAAAATCATCACAAAGCTCTTTGCTAACCGTCTTAGACCACTTTTGAAAAATCTCATCAATCCACATCAAAATGCTTTTGTTCCGGGTAGATTCATTGGTGACAATGTTGTAGTTGCTCAAGAACTTTTCCATTCCATCTCAAAATTCACAGGAAAAAACTCCAATTTTGCCTTTAAGGTTGATATGGCAAAGGCCTATGATAGATTAAGCTGGAACATCATTGACCAAGCTCTGTTAGGCTATGGTATCACTGGGCACACTCATAAACTCATTATGCAATGTGTTACAACAACTTCTTTTTCAATCCTTATCAATGGAGAACCCACTGAATCTTTCATTCCTGGCTGTGGCATTCGCCAAGGATGTCCATTGTCACCTTACTTGTTTATCATGTGTATGGAAATCTTATCAAAGTTCATTTGTATCATGGATAGAAACAAGCTTTATGATAGCATCTCAATTCCACATTCACATACTTCTTATACTCATTTAGCATTTGCTGATGACCTCATCATTTTTGGGAAATGTTCTCTCTATAATATGTACCAAGTGAAGATTATTCTTCAGACTTTTGAAGGTTGGTCAGGCCAACGCATTAATTTTGAGAAATCATCAATTTTTTTCTCAAAAAAAGTTGATATTATCATGAGACAACTTTATTTAAACATATTGGGTGTCAAATTGATGTCTCCTAATGACAAATATCTTGGTCACTCCCTTCTCCTTTCCAAAAACAGAGCTTCAACTTTTCATCATCTTATCAATACCACTGTTTCCAAACTCCAAGGCTAGAAAAGAGGATGTTTATCCCATGTTGGCAGATCTGTGCTCATCAAATCTACTCTATCCTCTATTCCCAATTACTATCTCTCCTCATACCACATCCCACAGAAAACTACTTCCTATCTTTCCAAAGTTCAAAGAGATTTTTGGTGGAATTCAACTGAAAAAAGGAAGATGCACTTCTCAGCATGGTCTAGACTCACTATGCCTAAATACCAAGGAGGTTTGGGTATAAGAGATCCTGCATTTGTCAATCAAGCTCTTCTTCTGAAACTTACCTGGAAATTCCTTACTGGCTCAACTGAAACTTGGATCTCCCTTCTCAAGCATAAGTATTTGCATTCCTCATCATTTTGGGAAGTATCTCCATCAACTGCCTCCTCATGCATATGGTCGAGTATTCTTAAAAGCAGGGATTTTCTTATTGGCAACATCATTTGGTCTGTTGGTGATGGATCAAATATTAATATATGGAAAGACCCTTGGGTTCCATCTTTAGCCAGGTTCAATGTTATGGGCTATCCTTTTGCTAAGAAATATGTTACTCAAGTTAGTGATCTTATCAACAAAGATTCCTATGTCTGGAAGGTTAATCTAATTCACCTTCTATTTCCTCCAAGGGAGGCCTCTGCTATCCTGAAGATTCCTCTTTCACCTAACTGCATTCAGGATCGGTTACAATGGATCCATACCAAGGATGGTGTGCTGACTACCAAATCAGCATATCGTTTGATTCATGAAACATCTTCAATGCATAGCAGCAACCTCAATACATCTGATTTCAAGGAGTGGCACAAATTATGGTCCCTATCCTATATTTGCCCAAGAGTGCTCATGTTTTCCTGGAGATGTCTCACTAATGCTCTGCCAACAATGTCTAATATTCATCATCGACTCAGCCACATTGACGCAAAGTGTCCACTATGTAAGGTACATATTGAAACACTTGACCATCTTCTTTTTCATTGTCAGATAACTGGAATATCTTGGAAGCTTCATCATCTCCTTGCATTTGATATCAATCATGACACCTCAGTCTCCAAGTTTATTACTGATCTACTGAAGGAAGGAAATCAAGAGAAGATTGCACATAGTCTATATCTCATGTGGATGATTTGGAAGTCAAGGAACAAATTTGTTTTTGAAGACAAAAAAATTTCTGCAAACTACATTTTCACTGAAGCTATGAGTTTGAAGAATAGGTTCGAATCTTGCAATGCTGGTGGCTATTCTTCTGGACTATCTTCTTCCATAGTCCAACATCTTCAACTTTGGACTCCACCTACTCCTGGATATTTGAAAATTAATTTTGATGGTGCTTTCTTAGATGACAAAATGGCAGCTACGGCGATCTTACGTGATGATCAGGGACATTTTATTACTGCACTGGCTGTTTTGGTAGAAGGTGGTTCTCCTATCGAAGCTGAATCCAAGGGCCTTTCTCTGGCTTTGGACATCATTAGTTTAAAAAATCTTGATTGTGTCTGCATTGAAGGTGATTGTAAGGTGTTGATTGATTCCATTAACATTGATGTTAGTCCTCCACCTTGGCGAGCAAGACATGTTATTGCAGATGCAAGAAAACTGAAGGATAATGCTACCTCTATTACCTACAACTTTGCTACCAGAAGTTGCAATCAAGCTGCTCACCATTTAGCTTCCCATACTCTTTTATCTAATCATCCTGATGTATTTTTAATTTATGACGATGTTCCCTTATGTATCTCAACTCATATTCTTCATGATATGAGTCTTTCTATTACTTAATACAAAGTTGTGTTTGTTTCAAAAAAAAAAAAAAAAAAGTATTGAAATATATATATATATATATATATATATATATATATATATATATATATATATATATATATAATTGTGGCAAACAATCTCCTAACCACTCGGACCGCATGCCTCATCACTACCACTAGATTATATATATATATATATATATATATAAATATATATATATATATATATATATATATATATATATATATATATATATATATATATATATGCAATAGACTTGTAGACATGAATCACATAATGGCATATGTAGATATGGTAATCTACGAGAAGAAAAAAAATCTACATATATGATGTCCTCGGTCCTCTAAAGTCCTAGATGTCTAAATTCAATAATAAAATTATAACTTGTTATGTTGTTCAATTACCTCCAAGGCTCCAAGAAATAGAGAGATTGATAGAGAAAATTGAATTGAGAGATCAGGCTATTAGGAAGAAAAAATTGATACTGATTGAACCAATTTTTTTTTTTAAATTTGACTAACTAACTTGTCTCTTGGTATTCTATTGTACGATGTTTAGATATCCTGTAATAAAAAATAAAAAAGCTTTGAACTAAAGTTATTGTTCATAATTGAACTTACATATATCAAATAATATTATAAAAAATGTTGTCCTCTAAAAGTTTGGACCTGCAACGGCTGTCTTATGCGACTCGTAATGTCATCACAATGGAATTCATAATCGTTACAAGAGTTGAGAGAAATATATTTATTATACCTAGAAAACTAGTATGCTTGTGATATCAAATTTTAGTATGTGTGTAAAGTCTTGCATCCTGAAAAAATGGTTGTTTAAGCTAAAAACAATTATAAATATTAATGCAAATTTCAAGCATTAAAAAATATTTGGTAATTTAATAGTGAGTTTGGCTAAATTATAGTATATATGGCAAAATATTCACTTTTCGGATAATTGTGTCATGGAGGAGAGAGGGAATGTCCAAATTGAGAGTCAATGTGAGTAAAATATGTGCACATGTACATGGGTGATCATATGAGACAGATGGACAAAGGTTGCAACACATGTGGATATGATCATAGAAATTGAACCATCCAACTCATCCAGCTATGAGTACAAGACCCCACACAAATTATGAGTCACATTGCTGGCACAGAACTGCTCCCCATATGTTCTCCTTCTTTATATGTTGTTCAACAAGATTTGAGTGAACCTCACCTAGACCATGTACATGTTAATTTCTAGAAATAGCACTCAAAGGAATGTGACAAATTTGTTTTGTGATCATAAAAGAATTTGTTAGCTATCATTACATGCGATATTTGTGCTTATAAAACAAGACTCTCCACTATGATAAAAAAAGAGAGAGTAGTGTCTTCGGTTTATATTAATTAAAAAGTATCAAAATAAATTATAATGAAAAAAAAAATACATTTCTCTTAGTTTCTAGTAGACAACACACTAAGTTCTAACCATGAATGTTTACTCTAAGTTCTAACTTCAGAGTTTCTAGTAGACAACACACTTTGTTTCTAGTTGACAAGGTTCAAAATCCACAAGGACCACAACCAATATAAATTTTATCAACATTTATTGTAGAAAACCATTTGGAGCAGACTCGGACTCAAGTGTAGAAAAAGAGCGTAAAGTGGCATTTTAATGACGCACTTCGCAAATAATTGTTTCACAGCAGTCCGCGGACATGCACGTACAGTTTGTAGTTACTCCTTTCTCAGTACCTTCATTTAAAGTCAAATTTAAGAAGTTGCTTTAGTTTGTAACTGACAGAGTAAAATGGGGGTTCCCTGATATGATGAGAGTTGCTCTTGGTGGGGAGGATGATAAGAAAGAGGTCTCTACTGGCTTAATATAATCGGAGCTGCTATGTTGTCCGCGGTTTGTAACCTACATGCATTCATCGATGGCAGCCATCCATTGGTCCTGCATGCATTCATCGAGCCTCACTCCCTTAAAATCCGAGCCTCTTCTCCAATGGGAGGCCGACACATGACAATAGACCAATTGGCAGGAACAAAAACTACGAACAAAATAACAGCATCCATTTAACAAAGTATGTTGTTTCGACCCTAAAAGCTACCTAGGATTGACAGACCATATTCCTTATATTCCAATATTTTGGCCTTGTTTGGTTCGCGAAAAGGAGAAGAATGATAATAAAATTTTCTATATGGCATGAAAAATTATAGTTTCCGTCAATTTAAGTCGGAAATTAATATATTCAGAATACATATTTGAGTGGGGATAAATTAATCCTAAATATTTTCTTCCTTATTTTTATTTGTTTGAAAATCATTTTCATTTTCTTTCTTTTCCTTCCGACACCCAAATACAAAAAATTTAATGACTCTTTTTTTTTCCCAAGACTCTGATTCAATAAACCAAACATAACCTTCTCAAAATATATAATCAAGAAGAACTCAAATATCTACTTCATGTTAGGTCAGACGAATCGACTGACGAATTTTAGTGTACGGACGGCAATTTGTATGACATGACAAAGGACAATCCCACTTTCCAAAGTTGCAACTTCAAATTTTGTCACTATTGTCATTCACTTAAAAAGAAAACAGGTATCAGTGACAGCATATATGCAAAATTGTAGAAAAAAAATATTAGAACGTTACCGATTAGTTGACTACAAATTTGTATTTGTTCTCTTGAACAAAAGATTAATTTAAATAGTTTGTAAACTGACAACTGCTAGAAATTTTTAAGTCCATGTCTCATACTAAGTTCCAGATTCAATCACAACAGCCAATTGAGACTACGCTTTAATCAACTGAGCTAAAACTAGGAAATTAAACATCGGAGTCAAACGCAACAAAATCATCAACCACTTCAGCCACCTTGACAACTAATATATTTAGGAACTGACTGCAACTTCCGCTAGACATATTTGCAGTAGCCATAACCTGCAACCATGACAAATAGATAAAATGAATCATCAGAAACACGACGTATGTATGTGTAACACGCGTCAAATAATTTTTTTTTCCAGCCAGACACGTACTGGGGTCAGTAAGCACAACGAGACCCGAGCCGCTGAAGTAGCAGTTCCAGAGGTTCCTGCCCCTGGACTGGTAGTAGAGGTTCATAGCTACCGAAGCGTGCGACATCTTCGTGTCAGGGTCGAAGCAGGGGCCTCCCTTTCGGATGATACCGCAGTCGACCTCGGAGCAGGCGAACTCGATGTTGTTGCCGAGAGATGTCTCGTCCGTAGAAGGTTTCGCGACGCACCAAGATTTCTAGCGAAACCAAAATATTAGGAACATTATACGAATTGCTGACGAACAAATTCGTCGCTAATTAAGAATACCTCATAGTTATGCAGCTTCGTAGTTCCTCCTGAGTAAAAGAAATTGTGTTGAGACTTTCAGAACTAGAACTGATAAAATAGTACTGCAAACATCAACATGTATTGAACTTTGAGTTTGAATATAATGTTAATTACCAGGGGTTGGCATGACAGATGATAGTGAAATGTAGCATAGAGTGAGAAGTGCGAATGCTGGTTTGGCCATTTGTGTGCAGGGAGAAGGAGGGGGTGGTGCAACTGATATAGAAACATTACTAATTATTTATAGTACATTTTCATCATAATTAACATTAACTAAGAATTGATATTGTGACGTTTGGGGAAGAGATCAAATGGGTGTTACCAACTATTTATGGTGGTAATTAAATTTATGAATTTAACGGTGGCATGTTTACTTCGTGGATTTAGCTACTTGTGGAACAATGGAAGTCTAAAGAACGAATTAATTAGTATTTAATAAGAATTATATCTAATTCCATTATCGGTTGGGCTCGGATACGGTTGCGGATATGCTGTTCCAGTTTCTTCTGTGTCAATTCTGTCCCTCTTCTATAGATGAGAGTCGAGACACATGTTCTCACTGCTTGGAATGGTTACTTTTTTTATTTAGAAAAAGGAAATACACGTGGCGGCAGGAGAGGGACAAAATTGGTACAAAAATTGAAACTGGGACAACAAATTAGGTTACTATTTACCTTATATTTATTTCCTTTTTATTTTGGCTTACAGATTAGGTTACTGTACAAGTGATAGCTGGTTGGAAAGAGAATTCATTTACTCTCGTCTTCCAGTACCTTATATTTACCAAGATGTCCTTCGGAGCAATCAGCCAATGTATGCATATACACAGGGCCAGCCCAGCAGATTGGATTGTCCTAGTCGGAGATAAATTTGGTTGTCCCTTGACTCCAAAAATATATATAAAAAATACAAGCTAAAAGCTATAAATATAATAATTTTTTGACAAATGCTAAAAAGCTAGTTGTCTCCGATTTTGATGGCAGTGTGGTGCTCGGATTCCGAGTTGCTCTCCTGACTCCTAACCTACGTCTCGAGGCCTTTCTAGTGGAATCTCAAAATATGGCCATGGGTATGGGGGATTGCCAGTTCAATTGACAATGAGGAGTTGGGGTGAACCGCAAAGGCTTGACGGAGAGCTGGAGAATGAGGGGCCTAGGAGGGGAGGGGAGTTATCCTAACCGGGGGTTTTTTCAAGCCCAATAGCTTGTCTGGCTTACCCCAGAGCCGGTCTTGCATATACAAATACTTCCCAATTTAAGGCCTCGTTTGGTTCACGGAAAGGAAATGAATTCCCTTGTATTTTCCACGAGAATGAAAAAGTAGGATTCCTGTCACATTTTCTTTCCGTTGTTTGGTAAAACAAGAAAACTACCTAGAAAAGGAAAGCAAAATATAACAATGTTCCAATAATATCTTTACCTTTTAAAATAAAAATAATATTATAAAAAATAACATTAATGGTAAAATAAATAATGACATATGGTTACTTTTGTCATAACTTTTGTAATAAATGTTGGAAAGTGAGGAAGGAAAATCAATCCCATGGGTCTTGAGTGGAACCATATTCCCACCAATTTTTTCCCTTGTCAAGAAATTGATTTCCAAGTTTGTGGCTACCAAACAAAGAAAAGGAACAACTTTTCTGTCTTGGCTCCTTAAATCCGTGAACCAAACTAGGCCTAAAATAAAAGTTCATATTTGAAGTTTGCCACCTTCTCTTATGAAGAATGTGTCCTTCCCATATCCACATTTATGTACCTTACATTATTCATTAATTGGAATTTGTAAAAGTACACAAAGTAGTTGTAACTGAGGTGATGTCTCTTGAAATATTTTAGAGAAATTTTGAGTGACACCCTACTTTATTTTACTATATTTAAGGTGTATCCTACAAGTTTGCACAAATATAAGTTACCTTCCACTTTGGACGGTAACCGTGAAAAAAAAAATTTCTTAGACCAAAATGTCCTTTCTCCTTCCTCTTTCTTCTTTCCTCTTCCTCCCCCCCCTCCCCCCCCCCCCCCCCCCCCCCCCTCCTCGCCTCCACCCCCTGCCTCTGCCGGCGACAGCAGCAGCGGCAGTGGCAGAGGCGGGGAGGGGGGGGCGGTGGCGGCGGCGTGGCGCGGCGGGCAGCGGAAGGAGGGGGGGTGTGGAGGGGGGCGCGGGGGTGAGCCGGGACGTGGACGGCAGCCGGCGGAGGCACGTGCGTAGCGAGGATGTCATGAAGAGGGGGCTCGGGATAGAGAAGAGGGCATTTTCGTCAAAAAAAATTTTGACCGTTAAAGAAGGACGGAATCCATCAAAAGTGGAGGATAACTTACATTTGTGCAAACTTGTTGAGTGCACCTTAAATTAATTTACATTTGTTCAAGAATGATGTTGATAAGGTGATCGAGTTATAAGATGTGTACCGATGTCTTGCAGATTCATTTGGTTATCTTCAAAATTTATGGTTTGTCTGTATTTTCAGGATAAATATATATGACAGGCTGAAAAGCTACTTTCATCGTCATTAATCAAATGTGAAACAGCTTTGGTTATATGTGATTCCCTACATCCAACTTGGGCTGAAGTTTTTGGTGATCCAAACTTGTCTAAGGTTACTAAAAACAAATGTATCCAAGTTAAAACACGTGGGTTTTACAGTCTCAAGTCATATGGACACGGACAAATGATGTCCGTATCATATTCGTATCCGTAACACATAGGTGACCACTTGTACCTATTGTAAGATCACCGTATCTGTACCTGTATCGTATGCTTATCCATATCCGAGTAACATAGTTTGGAACAAGGTTCGCAGTATCGATATCGGTATGGGACCATTTCTATGAGTACCAATATCGGTGGTTGCGGATCGAAGTATTGGATCTTTTGGTATCGGAAAACAAATAGTTATTAATAAATTATTAATATATATATATTTTTTTATGCATTTAAGCATAATTTTAAGTATTTCTAGTGTTATTTATTAGTAGTTTTGAAATTAAATGAAATAGTAGTCACCCTTAACGATTGGTTTACATGCAATAGATAAATTTTTTTCTTTTACAACCTTATTATGCTTTAAACCCTTGCTGATTTGTCTTTTTCGTTCAATTTTCTTTGCCGAATTGACCGGAAAAGAGACCCTAATGTCGGTATCGGTTAATATCGGATATCGGTCGATATCAGATCGGGACATGCCAAACCGTATCGATATCGGCCGTATCGGACCAGTATCGATCGATGCTGTAAACTATGTTGGAGCCATATGTTAGGATAATTCGTGTGTATTAATTAGGCAACAGTCTTGATGGGGTCAGTCAGTGATCCTTCACAAAGCAAGCAAGAAATGATTCAAAATAATGATGTTTGCTACACAAATTACTTTTTCCTACAATTACTCATGAAATGTCAGGTTTATATTTTGTCAAGCAGTTGTTGCACTCTATTCTCCAACCTACCAGCAGGAAAAATTTCCTTCCTTCTTGTCTGCCTCTTCTACCAAGACTATTATGTCAGTCCAGAGAACACAACATTGAAATTATACTTAAGATATTCAGGAGTCAGCATTTCTCACCAGCTAATGGCGCCAAGAGACCAAAGGATGTGCTGGAGGTTAGGAAGATCTTGGTAGTTACAAATTTGATACATGGTGTTAATCGAATACCGAAGAGAGGTATAAGAGAGGTGTAAGGTCCTGGCTGGGTGGCGGAAGCAGGGCCGACCCAAAATATTTTGATGTCCAGAACTAAATACAAAATGATGCCCCTTCTTCAAAAAATATATTAAAAATAAAGTATCAATTTTTTTTTTTGCATGATACAATAAATCAAAGTGAACTCTTTTGGACTGGGGCCTGATACATGCCAATTAACCTTAAATTTTGCATTAATATATCTTGGCAAATGTCAATACTACTTCGAAAAAAAATTCCGATGCAATATATTATTTAACATTTTTTGTTTATGCTTTTTCAATACTAGGATTGAGATATATGGACTTGTTTGCCTAATTTATCAACAACAGAGAAACTCAAGAAACATATAAAAAAAGAAGAAGCTAAAATCAGGAGAAACAAGAGTTACAAGAGGAACAAAAGTTACAAAATATTTCAGTTTGAAAACGAATTCATTGTGAAATTTTAAGTGCAAATTGATTTACGAAAAGATATTCGACACTAGAAACCTATAATTTTTAGTGTGAAATCTTAAGTGCATAGATAAACGAAAAGACTCATCACCATCGGCTCATCAGTATTCAACACCAACGACGTGAAGAACTTCTTGTGTTTCGATTATAAGCAAAAGAGAGAATTAAAATGAAAAATTCAAAAAAAAAAAAAAAACTTATTGCTAGTCATCTGGAATCGAAAGCGACGTGAAGAACTTTTTTCCCTCAGAAATGCAAAAGAAAATCTGAAGTGATGGGAAGACTAGTTTTTTTTCTTTGAAATTGAAGAGTCGAATGGCTATCCAATTCCAATAAGCCATGTCCTATTTGTTGAATGCTATAATAATTTTTTTTTTCTGACCTTGGACTTTGAAGAAGAAATCAGAATAACAATGTTTCATAATTATTTGTTATTATTACCAATATTTAAAAAAATTTGGGGCCCCTTGGGATTTGGGGCCCAGGGCGTAAGCCTTGTTTGCCCCTCCTCCGGGCCGCCCCTGGGCGGAAGATCAATGGCTCTCATGGTTACCATCCATGAATTTTATACCGAACTCGAGTGGCTCTCATGATTACCGAAGAGAGGTATAAGACCCTGGCTGGGTGGCGGAAGATCAATGGATCGAGCCACGGGGACGTATTATTTCTTCCATTTATTTGTGGGAGTTGGCGGACGGTGGACCCAACAGACATGCAATGCAGCGTGCACAAAGTCCCGTGCATATCGTCGGACATCTCAAAAAAAAAAAAAAAAATCCATGAATCTTATAATTAATATCGTAGCTAGCTGCTCTAAGTTTATTTTGGCCGATTTATCTTCTAATATGCTGGTTTCAAGAGTTCTCACTCCTTCCATTTCTTGTTGCCTGCATTGTCTAAGCAGGAGCAAAACAAAATATATCAGAGTCGATCCAGAGCTTTAATTCCTACATGCAATGCAGCGTGCACAAAGTCCCGTGCATATCGTCGGACATCTCAAAAAAAAAAAATCCATGAATCTTATAATTAATATCGTAGCTAGCTGCTCTAAGTTTATTTTGGCCGATTTATCTTCTAATATGCTAGTTTCAAGAGTTCTCACTCCTTCCATTTCTTGTTGCCTGCATTGTCTAAGCAGGAGCAAAACAAAATATATCAGAGTCGATCCAGAGCTTTAATTCCTACATGCAATGCAGCGTGCACAAAGTCCCGTGCATATCGTCGGACATCTCAAAAAAAAAAATCCATGAATCTTATAATTAATATCGTAGCTAGCTGCTCTAAGTTTATTTTGGCCGATTTATCTTCTAATATGCTAGTTTCAAGAGTTCTCACTCCTTCCATTTCTTGTTGCCTGCATTGTCTAAGCAGGAGCAAAACAAAATATATCAGAGTCGATCCAGAGCTTTAATTCCTACATAAAATGGCAGATGGACAAATCCGTAGCGGATCATCTCAAGTTACTCCCAATCGTCATTGTTTCAATCGAAAATTTACCTCAACATTCCTCTAATTTAGAATTTAAATTTTGGACCAGTACGAGTTTTGATTGAATACAGTTTAGACAGATTCAGAACATGTAGTCGAGACCCCTTCCTTCAGAAGCACAAGTTCCAAATTCTAACCACGGACTTCCTTAAGAAACACAAGACGATTAGAACAAGTAAGAAAAAAAAAATTCAACATAAACTTCAATGAGAAACATAGTATCACTCTATGCTAATATGCTATTTTACCTACTTAGTCTAATTTGTACTCAGTATATATCTTACCTGGACCTGTCATACTTATCGGTCATAAACCCGAATTTTAATACTAATCATCGAAAAGATCGAAATCACTAAACTAATAGACGCAACACAATGTGCGTCACCCAGTCATTCACCCTAGTTGGTAGACTAAGTAATGCCCAAGTATTCAACATTTGTAACTGCAATAACCTGAATCTTTCCTTGAGACATCACTTTCTCATCTACTTGTTAATATCGAAAAGGTTATTTTATTCTGATTGTAGTAATCTATTTTAATCTTTGAAAACTTTGTTGATTATGATAGAAGAAACAACAGTGCCATGATGAAGAACACTGTCCTACTTAGTACCTTGAGAATACCTGACAAAAGAACCCGAAAAAATCAGTTGCTGCTGCATAGGTTTTTTGAATGTTGCTTATTGTGGAGGGATTTCAATCTTTTCTGCTGATAATCTGAAGCAATATTCCAAACTTATTATTCTCTCCTTTCTAGACATTTCAACAATCATTCATACGGAGGGTACGAGGGCTCACCGACAAAAAAAGAACTTTTTTTAACCACTCTAAGATATTTTTCTAATATTTTAAAGTACATGTTATTTGCAGTTTCTAAAAAATACGGAAGCCTGACTCCAAAAATTGATATTTCATATTAGTAATATATACGAAAGTTAAAATTTCTAGAATATTCTAATTTTTGGGGCCGTACGATCATACATTTTGTACATGTTCAAAAACGACCATGCGTGAACGAAAAACTTTGAGAACGAGTGAGCTAAAACTTGAGAAATGTTAGTGCAAAAATAAAAGTTGGACGCCTTGAAAATAGAGAGAAAACCTTGTTGTGTGTGGCAAACAAGGGGGTTTGTCCCTTCACCACCGACCCCTCTTCCTTGATTTCTAATTATTTCTCTTCTCTTGTTCAAATCATTTATACTTTTTTTATTCTTATTTTGCTCAAACCTTGATATCCACTCAATTCTCAAGTCACCACCAAAGCTCCCTAGCTATATAGACTCACATAATCAAGGACCAGTTGCCATCTTCGTTGGCATATGATCTAGAGAAAAATTTACATGTAGTGGGTGAAAGTACCTAGCCCCATCCATTCACCAACTTGACCCTTCTCTTCTCATTTCTCAACAAAAACTCTCTCTCTCTCTCTCTCTCTCTCTCTCTCTCTCTTAGTCCCATTTTAGCACATCCTCCCATATAGTTCTGACACAAACTTCCACATAGATTCTCTCTCTCCCTCCTAATCATTTATAGCATATACTAGATTCTCTCTCTCTCTCCCCCTCTGTCATGGGAAGCTCCAAGTTCTGGCCACCCTACCCAGTCCCGCCCCCACCCCCCCACCCTTACCACCTCCGCCACCCACACCCCCTCCCCCTTGTTCATCGCCCTCGTCTCCGTCGTATCCACCGCCTTCCTCCTCACCGCCCACTACCTCCTCCTCTCCAAGCTCCGCCGCCACTTCCGCTCCGCTAGCACTAGTACCCCTCCCGCCGCCCCGCCCCCCCTCGACGGCCTCGACGACAGCCTCATATCGAAGCTCGCCACGTGCCACTACAGCCCGGGCGTCGGGGGCCTCGTCGACGGCGCAGACTGCTCCGTCTGCCTCGGCCCCTTCCAGGAGCGGGAGCTCCTGCGGCTGCTCCCGAGGTGCGAGCACGCATTCCACGCGCAGTGCATCGATGTCTGGCTCAAGGCGCACTCCACCTGCCCCCTCTGCCGCGCCAGCATCCTCCCTATCTTGCCCCCTGCAGCAAACCCACAAGCCGTCGGCCGTACCATCGACGAGTCGATGCCGGTCGCCGAGGAGACGACTACCGGACACCTCGAAATGATCGAGATGGGAGAACTAGGAAGGGGTCGACAGCTCGTTGGGAGGTCGTTGTCTATGGGCTCCACTTTGCGGAGGCATGTTAGCGAGAACCAAAATATCGGCGGCTCGTCGAGATGGACGTGGGCTCTGCATTGCATCGCGAGCCCGGTTCGGATGAAGCGATCCTCGTCGTCGTCGTCGTCGTCGTCGGACTATACAAGAAGGGGAAGGAGTACAGTGCTGCCTATATGATATAAGTTTCAAGCAGAGAAGAAGAAGATGGGGCTGCATTAGCTTATTCATACGGGTGTGGGGGTGTGTGTTGGGTTGGGTGCGCGAACAGGGGCAATTTCCATTCCTGTGATAGAAGTGCTATTTCTTAGTATTATTAATACTATAGTATGGTATAGTTATAATATAACTCATTTACTTGTTCAAGGGACAGGCTTTATTTGAATACTTGAGATCCAATTGACCCGAATTCATAAGATCTCATCTGTCAGTTGAAAGGAAAGTTGAAAAAAAAACGTGGAATTTCTTTGATGCTATCTTTATATCACAAATGAAATCGACTATAATAAAAACGAGAATGCAAAAAAAAAGAATATTATATTTAGAACCCAGAGTAGACGGAAAAATTATTATTCTACATACCACAGCAACTAATTCTAACTACTATATAAGGAATTCAATAAAGTTCAATACATTAGTTAATGGAAATTTTCCATCTTCTAAAATGGGAAATTGTTCGAGCCGTGAAATTTTAGATTACGCATATTGGCTAGTGATTGTGAGGCCCCAATTCTTGACTGGAAGGGACACCAAAAGCTCCGCCCTTCCATCTCTTGGATAGATAGAGAGGGAGGGCAGAGCTTTTGGTTTTTCATGTTATCAAACAGTTGAACAATGAAAATAGATGGCGAGTGCCTGATCGAATTGATCAGGTCGTGTAGGAACAAGGTTCAAATCTCTCGGTCTGTTAGGATGAAACCTTTGCACGCCTCCGTTACCTTTTGGGAGGCCTACGCCCCATAGAAACTGTCTACCTGAGACTGTCCCTTGGCCCGTAGGTCCTGACACAAGGTTAGAATTCTAGCTCTTCCAGAGTGGTATCTCACTGATGGCTCGGGCCCCCCCGGAAGGAGGTCTTCTTCGCCTTCCACCTAAGCTGCGCAGGAAAGGGAATCAGAAAGATCCTTTTCGAGTTTGAATTTGTTCATTTGGAATCTGGGCTCTTCCATCTTCTACTTTTTTTGTTTTATTCTTTATTTCATTTCGATTTTCTTTCCCTCTCTTTTCTTTTTATTCCCTTCCCTCATTCCTTAAGTCCCATAGGTTTATTGATCCTGTGGAATCTGACCCATTTTCTCCTCGAGCGAGGGGTACAAAATAAATCAGATTGATTTTTCGATCAAAAGTACTATGTGAAATCTTCTGTTTTTTCCTCTTCCTCTATCCCATAGGTACAGCGTTTGAATCAATAGAGAACCTTTTCTAGGGGGGGGGGGGGGGGGGGGGGGGGGGGTTGGGGTTGGGTGCTGGTCATAGGGCATCACCTATGACCCAACGTCTTGTAAGATAATACTAAATTTGGAGGATTGTCCTAGCATATAAGGGTTGTCTAAATTTGAAGTATCTAAATTTGGAGGATTGTCCTAGCATATAAGGGTTGTCTAAATTTGAAGTATTATCATGCTTATTCTTGGGCCGGCCCTGTTCATAAGTCATAAACAAGTAAATGACTTCAAGTTGAAAGCTCTCTATGTAATAAACATTAATTTCCTAGTAGTGTTGTCTATTATTAAGTCAACTAAATTATCATGCATGTTGTGTGTATTTGACTAATGACATACACTTATTCATAAGAAATAAATATAGTGATCACTCTTCTTATATTTCATGAGTATTAAAAATACTATCCTTATTCTGAAAATAGTTACATTGACCATTCGTCTCATTTATAAAGTTTATATAACATATGGGTGGGGTGATCAGTGTTATAATTTTCTATAGAAAATATAAACTATAAGGATGGTTCGTGTAATTAGTTTCAAAGTATGAAAAGTTTATGTCATACGTGTAAAACATAAGGATAGTTAACACAATTTATTCTTTCTTTTTAGGATTATTTTGTATAAAGGTACCGGACTTATGATCTAATTAGACTTTTTGTACTGGATTTTCCGTTTTAGATTTTGGAAACTCGAATTTTTTAGTTACACATTTTGTGACGAACACTTGTCATTATAAGAGTCATTTCGTCACTAAAAGTCCAATTTCGTCACTAAAATATGTCACTAAATATTTCGAGTACTCAAAGTCTGAAGCGGACAAATCTAGTTCTAAAGTCTAATTAGATATAAATCTGATATTCTCATACAAATTAATAATTATTTTTTAATCCAATAATGTGTTGGGACAATTTTTTTATTTTAAAGAATAGGGTTAACATCTAACGCCATCCACTCCGGTATTTCCGAAATATCGCCCAAACTGTGGATAAAACCAAAGTCGCATCTCCTCTCTCCACGAGAGCGCTCTCTCCGCTCCCCCTCTTTCCCCCCAAAGAAGTAAAACCCTTCTCCTTCCTTCCTTCCTTCCTCCTCCGCTTAGGCTCACCGGCCGGTGAGAAAGAATGGCTCTCTGTCACCTCCTCCCTTCTTTTCGTCCTCTCTTTCCCGCCACCCGTCTCCTCCCTCCAAAACTCTCTCCCAACTCAACGCCGGCGGTCCGGCTCATAAGACAAACAAAGCGCAGCTCCATAGTCTCTTCCATGGCCTCTTTGAACCCCACCGGAGGCGGGGAAGAAGACGAAGAGGAGGAAGAAGAAGTGGAGGAGGAAATGGCGGCGTCGGTCGCGCCGGAGAGATGGGACGTGCTGGGGCTCGGGCAGGCCATGGTATGGTTCGTTATTGCCGTTTGGGGTTGTGGGTTGCTGATAGTTTCTTGAAAGTTCGGATTTTTTTAGTTAGAATTTTTAGTAAAGGTGGGTTCTTTCTAGTCGTTTTAGGGTTTGGATTGATGGGTACTTGGTAGTTTATTGAAAATTTGGATTGTTAGTAGAATTTCATGTAAAGATTATTTCTTTTAGAGTTAATTTCGTGTTTGGATTGATGGGTAGTTGGTAGTTTATCGAGAATTTGGATTTTTATTAGAATTTTTATGCAAATACTGTTCTCTTTTTCATAATGAGTTAGTAAGTGCTAGTAAATAGTGCAATTGTCCAAATGTTAACATTTAATACTGCAATTTGGTGAGGGAACTTAAATATGCAATTTTTTGTTGCTGTGGTCAAGTGTCGACTAAAGAGAGTAATAGTTTCCCAAATACGAGAAATTGCAGTACGTTCCGACTAGTTTGTGGTTCCAAAACATCTGTCTCGCTGCCATTGACCGTACAATTCACAGTCCTGAGTCTCCTGACATTTATCGCCAAATTAGTTTGTGGTTCCAAAAACTTTTAGGTTGCAGGTGATTTTATTGTGAGGTAATTGTTGGGTGAAGATGAGAAAATCACTTACAATGTATAAACCAAGGTTCGCAGTATTAGTATCGGAATCGGTATCGGACCGTTCCTATGAGTATCGGTGACGCATATCGGTGACGCGGGACGGGACTTAAGTTCGACTAATCCAAGTCTAAAATTATGAATCGTAGTAGATTTAACTATAAGCAATTTCTTTGTAATTGATTAAACAAAAGATGGTGAACGGAGACCTAATTATTGCTATTAGTTTTGGAAGTAAATTGCACGACTTACCCGGAAGAGTGCGATTAGGTCGCAAGCCTTCGAGATAGGCGCAAACTTCGTTCTACGAGGGATAGGTCTTCAGCACGTACTTGGACCTCTTTGAATATGTTGCACAACTCCGTGTCGAGGAAAAGACCGTACGCGTCACTCGCGAATAGCATACTCGACCCAGATTTGACTTGTGTTCGTGAAAGTTGAATCGTGGACGTCGTTGAATTGTCTTCGGAGAGCCTTTGAATGTTCCTCCAAACAGGAAGCGGATCCTTCGCCGAAGACGTTAGCAGGAACGTATTAGAATGGGAGAAAACTCACTCAACTTTTATAGGCTTCTCACCAAAGTTTAAAAGTGGATTTTTATTCTCATCATGCACTCAACTAAAAGATAACACAAAATAATTATAAAAAAGATAAAGTTCTTATCTAACCTAACCTCCCAATAGATAAAAGAATCTAAACTCCTCAACTAAATTATCATCCAAACTAACCTCCCAAACAAACAAATAACAATAAAGATAAATGAAATCCCAACTTCTTAACAAAATATATTTTTCAGATACTTTCAAGCTAGCTAGTCCAAGACTCGGGCTCGTCTTTGTCTGTTCCGCGTCTTGGTCGAATTTGGTCCCATCAACTCTCCCCGTCTTAGAAGATTCACCACCTGGTGAATGACGTTGAAGATACTCTGTCAATACATCTGGGTCTAGCTTCTGGAGCTCATCCATAGTCAACCACGAGCAATCAGACACTGATCGTCCGCGCCAACGTACTAAGAAGCGCTGGTATCTTCCGTCTGTGGTGGAAACTATCTCGTCATCAATAACATCCTCAATCTCAAGTCGCGTGTGCCTCCAATGTGGTGACGGCGGTGGAGGTGGTGCTACTTGCTCAGATACGGTATCGGACTGCCCACCTGTCGATGGTAAACCTGGAGAACCTGCAAAATCAGAATCATAGAAAGAATATGCCATAGGCTCATGAAACAACGTTAGGTCCTCCACATTGAACACGAGGCTGATTCCCATATCTTGTGGAATATCCAACTCATATGCGTTCGAACTGATCCTCCATAGAACTTGATAAGGACCTGTCCGTTTGGCATGCAACTTTTTCACAGTTCCACGAGGGAACCTCTTCGGTCTCACTCGCACAAGTACTTCACCACCAATAGCAAATTCTTGCAATCTCCTGTGACCATCAGCTGCCAATTTATACAAATTATTGCTCACAGCTAATTTTCTACGAATCTCAATATGTAAATCATGGATATGTTGTACAAAAGTCTCGGCAGACGCGCTAGACTGGGATCCTAGAGGTCCGGGTAGAAGATCTATAGGTTTTCTAGGTTTGACTCCATTGACAGCCTCAAATAGACTCAATCCAGTCGACCTATTGACCGAACTATTGTATGCAAACTCCGCCATAGGTAATATAAGGTCCCAAGTAGCTAGGTGGTCACCAACTAAACACCTCAACAAATTACCTAGACTCCTATTGACCACTTCAGTCTGACCATCCGTCTGTGGGTGATAAGCAGTTGAGAACTGAAGCGTCGTATTAAGTTTTTTTCCAAAGTGTCTTCCAGAAATAGCTCATGAATCTAACATTCCTACCAGTCAGACACGATAGTCTTAGGCAACCCATGTAACCTCCAAACATCCCTAAAGATAGGCTCGCTATATGTGACGCATCACTCGTTTTGTTGCAGGGAATAAGATGTGCCATCTTAGAAAAACGGTCCACTACAACAAAAATACAATCATGCTTCCGTAAGGTACGTGGCAAACCTAATATAAAGTCCATGCTAATGTTCTGCCACGGGGTGAAAGGAATAGGTAAAGGAGTATACAAGCCCGTGTTGTTCTTTCTACCCTTCGCCATCTGACAAGTACGACAGTGTGCAACTACTCTAGCGACATCGCGCTTAAGACTCAGCCAATAAAACCTATCCTCAACCAAAGGATGGTCTTATTTCGTCCGAAATGTCCTGCAGCGCCACCAGCACGCATTTTCCAAGTCAAGAAGTCTCTGAGGGAAGTAGAGGGAATGCATAGCCGGTTGCCCCTAAACAAGAAACCATCAACTATAGTGAAACCATCAAGGGAAGTAGAGGGATCTCTACACAATTTAGCATAGATTTCACTAAAGTCTCGACAAGTAGGATACTCATCAATGATACGGTCAAATCCAATGACTTGAGTACTCATTGACCGCAATGTATACAATTTTCTACTCAATGCATCAGCGGGTTTGTTCTCAGCACTTGCACAGTGCTTGAGGGCAAAGGTGCACTCTTGAATGAATTCCACCCACTTGGCATATCGAGGCCCAAGCTTCTTTTGAGAGCTCAAATAGCGTAGGGCCTGATGGTCTGAAAATAAAACAAAGTCCTTTGGGAGCAGGTAGTGACG
Source organism: Iris pallida (assembly GCA_029216955.1). Taxonomy (NCBI): domain Eukaryota; kingdom Viridiplantae; phylum Streptophyta; class Magnoliopsida; order Asparagales; family Iridaceae; genus Iris; species Iris pallida. The sequence continues at coordinate 7,773,556 of JANAVB010034019.1, forward strand.
CCAATATCGTTAACTCTGTACGACAGCATAAAACTCTCGATCATAGTTTGAGTAGCGTTGTTTAGCCTCATTCAACTTTTCGCTAAAATAAGTGATTGGATGGCCCTCTTGGCTCAACGCACCACCTATTCCTACGCCCGAAGCATCACAAGCTACTTCGAAGACTTTCGAGAAATCAGGAAGACGAAGGACTGGGGCAGAGGTCAACTTTTCTTTGATTTCTATGAACGCTTTCTCAGTGGCTTTAGTCCATACAAACTCTCCTTTCTTAAGGCAATTGGTAATGGGAGCCATAATGGTACTAAATCCCTTGACAAATCTCCTATAAAATGTGGCCAGTCCATGAAAGCTCCTGGCCTCACATATAGTCGTAGGAGCAGGCCAATCCCTAATGGCCTTAACCTTGTCAGGGTCCGCTGAGACACCTTCACTAGGCACGACGAACCCTAAGAATTGGACAGAGGAGGTCATAAAGGAACATTTATTTAAATTGACAAATAATTTCTCCTTTCGGAGCACGTCTAGAACTTGTGTCAAATGAAAGAGATGTTCCTCTTGGGTTCGACTAAACACGAGAATATCGTCAAAGTAGATGACCACGAAGAGTCCTAAGAATGGGCGCAAAATTTGGGTCATAACCCTCATAAATGTGCTAGGGGCATTGGACAACCCAAATGGCATGACCATCCACTCATATAACCCATCCTTAATCTTAAACACAGTCTTCCACTCGTCACCTTCGCGAAGGCGAATTTGGTGATAACCACTACGTAGATCTATCTTGGAAAAGATACTAGCGCCTGCCATCATGTCAAAAAGGTCATTAAGTCGAGGAATAGGGAACATATACTTGACGGTTATCTTATTGATGGCACGACTATCTACGCACATCCTCCAACTGCCCATCTTTTTTTGGAGTGAGTAGTGCAGGAACGGCACAAGGACTCAAACTTTCACGAATAAAGTCCTTCTATAACAACTCATCCACTTGGCGTCTAAGTTCTGCGTGTTCTGTGGGATTCCATTCTATACTGAGGTAAGTTGGGTAAGGTAGACCCCGGCACTAAGTCTATGGCATGTTGGATATCTCTCAAAGGAGGAAGTTCGTCAGATAAGTCTTCTGGCATAATATCACTATAATCGACTAAGACCTGACGAATCTCGGGAGGGTGGTCTACAACATCACTAGCAGGTGCAAGACTAGTAGCAACAATAGCGTATACAAGTCCCTCCTCCTTACTCTCATGGATAAACTCTCTCTTGTTCACTAGGTGGACCGCTTACTTGCTCGCTTTAGACGTTTCTGGTTCGGACTTAGGCCCAATTGGGAACTCCTTGGGCTTAGATTGATACAACACAACCTTTTTATTCTTGTGAGTAAACCTATGTGTTGCTCTTCCCGAAGTTAGTAATATTTAGGTTATAAAGCCACGGTCTTCCCAATAAAATGTGCGCAACGTCCATAGGAAGGACGTCACACCATATGCTATCTTCATAAGACGAAGAAAAGTTTATGGGAACCAGGCATCTTTGAGTGCCAGAGTGTGCAGTCTTGTCAACCCAAGTAACACTGTAGGGCTCGGGGTATTTCTCGGCCTTGAGTCCTATCTTCTCTAAAGCTGCCTTGGCAATACCGTTAACGCAACTTCCTCCATCAATCATCAGCTTACAAATTTATTGTTAATTTTGATGAAGGTGTGGAAAATATGATTGCGTTTCCAGTCTACCCCGCCTATAGGTGTAGCGAGCATGCGTCTAACCACATGTAAGGGTGCACTTGAGGAGGTTAAATCAAGTTCACAGTCACTAGCTCCTTCCTCAACTCTATGGGGGTCTTCTTCAAGTTCAGACTCTGAGTCATCCCTTGAGTCATTTGACTCCCTACCCAAGTGCAAGTTCCTAGAGGGACACTGATGAGCAAAGTGTCCAATACCTTGACAATTGTAGCACTTGGGTCCCTTACCCTCAACCATAGAGGTTTTCCCATTTTCCTTATCGACAGTCGTACGTGGCTTAGTGGGCTGTTCGTACTGCCGTTTAGGTTGGTCCTTTTGTTGGTAAGACTTATTGTAGTTGAAGGCCTTTTGATATTGCTCAAATTTGAGCGCTATTTGGTAGGCATCTTCTACAGTAGTCGCCTTCAAAGGTCCAATTTCACGTCTAAATTCAGATCTCAAGCCATATCAAAATCGTGAGAGCGTGACTCGGGGGTCCTCAACGATCTCACAACGAGACATCAATTCGTCGAACCTAGTCATATAGTCATATACTGACAGGTTACCCTGACGAAATGTGGCCATTTGGTCCATTAGATGGTCTCTATAGGATCGTGGGAGGTATTTTTCGCGAAGAATCTCTTTCATCTCGATTCACGTGCCTATAGGGACTCTACCTAAACGCTCTTTGTCCTTTTCAATTAAAGACCAATATATCCTAGTGGAAGCAATTAGTTTCATTTTGGCAAATCGAATGCATCTCTCGTCACACATATCATACCACTCAAAATAATCGTCCATACTAGACAACCAATCGCTAAAAGCCTTAGGATCATGGCGACCGTCAAAGGATGGGACCTCTACCTTTACTTTCTTAGTGATGTCATCACCTCGAAATCTATAAGTATGGTCTCTTGGACGATATTCCTCGTCGGAATCGTTATGGATATCATGGGGAATCCTAGCTCTAAGTTCCTCTCTTCTAGGTGGAGCAGGATTAGTGGGGTTTTGCCTTTCGGGAGGATGTATGACATTTCTATGACTCTCTCTAGCATGTTGTGTTGTATATGAATTTGGTTCACGGACGGCTGTTGTCACTCCCGAGTGAGATGGAACTCGCACGATAGTTTGATGGGATTGTTCAAGGACATATATTGCTTTCATTTGGTTGACTCTAACATTTAAAGTCTCTATCCTAGCATCAAGTGCATTGATCTAGGATTAAGTTCAGCTAAAATTTCTTTTTTAGAGTCTAAAATCAATGAAAACAATTTATCAAACATCTCACTATTTTTCATGTTCGAACTTAAAATTTTTCCGCTACGTAAATGCATAAACAATCCTAACCAGGCTCTGATACCAATTTGACGCGGGACGGGACTTAAGTTCGACTAATCCAAGTCTAAAATTATGATTTGTAGTAGATTTAACTATAAACAATTTCTTTGTAATTGATTAAACAAAAGATGGTGAACGGAGACCTAGTTATTGCTATTAGTTTGGAAGTAAATTGCACGACTTACCCGGAAGAGTGTGATTAGGTCGCAAGACTTCGAGATAGGCGTAAACTTCGTTCTACGAGGGATAGGTCTTCAGCACGTACTTGGACCTCCTTGAATATGGTGCACAACTCCGTGTTGAGGAAGAAGACCGTACGCGTCACTCGCGAACAACATACTCGACCCGGATTTGACTTGTGTTCGTGAAAGTTGAATCGTGGACGTCGTCGTAATCGTCTTCGGAGAGCCTTTGAATGTTCCTCCAAACATGAAGCGGATCCTTCGGCGAAGACGTTAGCAGGAATGTATTAGAATGGGAGAAAACTCACTCTCACCAAAGTTTAAAAGTGGATTTTTATTCTCATTCATTTTGTGTCTCTTCTACAAGTTTTTGGCTCTTTTTATAGCCATGCACTCAACTAAAAGATAACACAAAATAATTGTAAAGAAGAAAAAGTTCTTATCTAACCTAACCTCCCAACAGATAAAAGAATCTAAACTCCTCAACTAAATTATCATCCACACTAACCTCCCAAACAAACAAATAACAATAAAGATCAATGAAATCCCAACTTCTCAACAAAATATATTTTTCAGATATTTTCAAGCTAGCTAGTCCAAGACTCGGGCTCGTCTTTGTCTCGTTCCGCGTCTTGGTCGAATCGGGTCCCCATCAATCGGTGTCGACGTTATCAGCAGTATTGGCTATTTCGGATCAGTATCAGATTTTTTTTTGGTATTGGAAAAGGAGATAATTATTAATAAATTACTAAAATTTTAGAAAAAGTATTTTATATATTTAGGTATAATTTTAAGTATTTGCTGTGTTGTTTCTTAGTAATTTTAAATTTTAATGAAATAATAGTCACATTTGCCGATTGGTTTACCTTCGATAGATAAGTTTTCTTCTTCCCTTAATGTCGGTGTCGGTAATTATCGGTATAATTCGTATCGGACCGGGACATGCCAAACCGTATCGGTATCGGCCGATACTGCAAATTATACTTTAAACTTTCATGGATATCACTCCAAACTATTTGGATGGAACTGATGCATCCATTCAATTAGGTATCATGTCGTTTTGATTGATATTACCGGGATATTCATCCGCTTTGCTTTTAGTTTAGACCACACACGGTTTTTGATTTAACTTCATTGCCATTTATGTTGTATGCTTCACTTGGCACTGTCTCAAGTTTTTGAATTTTGATCAGTATTGTATTATTGGTATGACTAAAATGTCAGAGGTCGAAGTTTTTAGTTCACAAGTTCTTGGATGGGGCCACAATTGTACATACGAAAACGGGTTTCTAGACCTTGCGGTCAGTCAACCTAGAAAGAGAGCATAGATGTAACAATCTTCAACTGTGTCATCCTTTTGATAAGCTGCAAACTGTTAAAGGTTTCATGCCACAGAAATTAGTTAGAGAAGGTTTAATGAATACGAATAGAAACGTCTAATGAGCTGTTATGCATAAATTCCTTCAATTCATAAGGAGATGGTCGCTGAGGATACAAAGCTGTTTCTCCAACATTTGAGATCTATAAAGCTTCCACGTGCTTACGTAAACCTAAAACAAGCTGCACAAATACCATACTGAAAAAAATATGACATTTATGGTCCAGAAATCAGCATAGTTTGTAACGATATGTGCCTAACATGCCATAAATAGGGTGCAATTTACCAACATGAATCTGCAGAATGTATAAACAGGTACCTTATATTAGATTTACAATTACAAGTGGATGCTTATTTAGGTATATAATAGAAGTTAGTTAATAAGTTTCCTCATATGCTTTTATAGGAGTAGCCGAAATTAAAATCCAACAATTTATGAAAGTCCATTGTATTGTTATCTAGGTTTAACCGGGTCTTCATAGAAGAGTGTATTCAGGTTTACTGGATTTATCATGAAGTTTAGTTAAGAATGTACATGGTTTTAGTTCGATTGGTTGCACCAGAACCAAGCTTCTCTCGCAAAAAGTTTCCTTCTAATGACTCCTGATACTATAGCCAGGGGCTGATCCACCCTAGGCTGCTTCCCCTGAATCCATGACTTTTCGGTTCCCCTACATGTACTCCTATATATACTCTTTTGGCTACAATATATGTAACTCCGTTTCTTTATATACGAGATAATTGGTTGGCTCATTTGGTTGTGTAATTCAATAGGTCATGAGTTCAAACCTTGCTAGCCACAATAATTTTTATTTTTATGTAAATACTATATGATGCTCCCCTGAAAATTTCATGTTAGTGTATTTTTGCTCCACCCGAAAATATTTTTGGGTCTGCCAGTGACTATAGCTATTGTTTCTTGGGCTAGACAGTAGCTTTACATTCAGAGTTTCTCTAATAATATATATTTTGATTGCTTGATTGGAATCAGATTTGTGATTTATACTTTTGTTGATGAGTTCCAGGACATAATACTCTTATAATAGTTTATTTTCTTTTTTTGAGATGAAGGATGGCCCTCATCATATACTTGTTTTCTTTCTTTTGTATTTTTTTTCTTTTTTCTGTCGAGATTTGAGTATATCAGAAAGCATACTATATTAACTAAGGCCACATTTGGTTCGCGGAATCAGGGCATTGGAAAGGAAAGTCACTCATTTCCTGTGTTTGGATGCCAAAGGAAAGGAGCATGAAAGAAAAATAGTTCCAAAGAAAAGGAAAATAGGGGGAAATGCCCCCCCCCCCAACCCCAACCCACCCAAAGGATTCACTTTCCTTCCTAATTTTCTGCATTTATTACAAAAAGTTAGGACTAAACTATCCTTGCTCAAAGATGTATTCTGACTATATTCCTGGCCTTTCCAAACACCGGAAAGGAAAATTGATGGGAATTGCAATTTTCCAAAGGAAGAGCAAAGAATTGATTTCCTTTCCGCGACAAAACGAGGCCTAAGGTTCTACTCCAAACAAGCCCCTTGTTCCATTTAAGTCTGGTAAGTAGCTTGACTTGATATATATATTTATCTGAACTAATAAGAAAGGAACAAATTTCTCTTGATTAGTTCATAAGTTGGCTTATTTTTTATAAGGTTATCAAACTTATCTAGAAATATTACAAGTAATGCCAATCCTAATTTTGGCTGCATGAAAGTCTTTTTCTTAGGTGAAACATCTCAGCAGCCATTCCAGCTCAAGAAAGCCAAAATTTCTTTTAATAACAGAATTTGCATCTTGATAACCAGTTAAAGAAGTTCCTCTGTGAGATCTTATTGATATGGATGAACTAACAAACGAACCTACAGTTCTACAATTATGCTTCTAAGGTAGTGCACCATGCACTTCTGTTCAACAGTTAGTATTAAGTATATTCAACATAAAGTACCAGTATTGATCAGCTTATCAGCAATTTTGTGTATGAACTTTATTTGGTTGTACAAATAAATACCTGTAAAACCGACTATCCGAAAGTTTCCACGGCAGGTTGAAACTTTTTTTTCTATTACTTGGACCACTAATTCTTTACTAAAAATGCAAAGCATGTGCAGTATCAGTTTCTCATTTTGTCATGGCTTTGGTTTTTCTTATGTATTGGGTGCAAATGAGTCATGATAAATCAGTGGCAGATCCAGGATTTGCAATGAGGGTGTCGAATCAATGAGGGTGTCCAAATTGGCTTGTAAATTTTTAACAGTCTTAATGAAAAAACAAGGGATAAAATTTAAATGCAAAAAATTGATAATAGAATATTTTAATGCATACATAATTCTAGAAGTCCAAGCAAACAAAGACAAAAACAAATTACAATAACATTCCACTCGGTTTCATGTCTTGAAAGTATTGCAAGACATCTTCCTTGGCAACATTGTTACAATAACACCCTGGTTTACTCTACGTCCGCCCGTGACTATACCTTAACTAACCTTCAAGTTGAGAAACAAAAGAACTGGATTGACCATTTTAAATTGAAAAGATTAAATATCCTCCTAATTTACTTCGGCACCTTTCCTTCTTCTTTTTTGTCACTGGATGACTCTGAAGAACCTTCACATAATAGAGCAGCTGTTGGTTTTCTCATCACTGAAGAAGTTAGTGTAGGGCTCGCCCTGTGGCTGCGGCAGCCCGTGCATGTAGCTTCCCTGCATTGGTGGCTGTGGGTATGCCATTATCGGCTGATACATCCTGTCCATGACCATTCTTCATCATCATCATCCGCTGCTGCTGCATCATCGCGGTCAAGGGTGGACAGAGAAAATTTGAGGGTGGCCCATGGCACACCGTGGTTCGCCCTGTGATAAATATGGTTTCTTTACAATCTATTAGTATTGATGTTCTTACTTTTTGATTCTTAATTGGGCTGTTTTTGTTCACTCAGTGTAATATCAGCTGGAATATTAATGTCAACTTGATATATATACATCCCACTTTTCTGTGCTAGTTCTTAATAAAAGTTGCCAAATATATTGTAGTTTTGTTATGTCGTACTTATATTCACGTGTTCGCATTTCACACATTTCTAGGTGGACTTCTCGGGTGTGGTTGATGATGCATTTTTAGAAAGAGTGGGTATGGAGAAGGGGACACGGAAACTTATTAACCACGAGGAAAGAGGTAGAGTCTTGCGGGCTATGGATGGTTGCAGCTACAAGGCTGCCGCTGGTGGGTCTCTCTCAAACACATTGGTTGCCTTGGCAAGGTTGGGAAGCCAATCATTGACAAGTCCTAGCATAAATGTTGCCATGGCTGGAAGTGTGGGAAGTGATCCATTAGGTGGTTTTTACAGGTATGTCTGCCCTTTTTAAGTGTACAGAGCTATCTAGATGGAATTGATTACAAAATGAGCATAACATTTAAATATTTATAGAACCATAGAATTTAAATTAAGAATTCACTGTACAATCTTAGAGAAGTTAATCTCAACACCATCTCTTGCAGTTCCGTGTGTTAAACATTAACTTTGAGATATTTCAATACAGTTAGTAAGATGGGTACTACTAGAAGTCTTATATTATTTACACTTCAATATTTTTCTAGGACAAAACTACGCCGGGCGAATGTTAATTTTCTCTCCAGACCTGTGAAGGATGGAACCACTGGAACTGTTATAGTTCTCACTACTCCAGATGCTCAGCGAACAATGCTTGCATATCAGGTTGGCACCTTTTGTATCAGACTTGTCAAAATATTATAAGCTTTATATTCACTCACTTTGTTAATTGGAACTGAAGTAGATGTAAAACTTGTAGGTTTACTACTGTTAGGTGCATATATTATATCACCTTTAACTTACGTGCACACTTCCTTTTTTCTGCATATGAGAGTTTTTATTTATATATTTCTACTAGAATTAAAAGTTGATGCTCAATTGCCTGGACAACAATGAGATTTTTATTTTCGTAGTTTACTGCATTGTGAACATATATAATGGTTCTTGCATGTTATATAATAATTTACTTCCAACTTGTGCTTAGTAAGGAACTATTCATCGCGCACTATATGTATTTTTGATCCCTCAACTTTCCTGTTTGTATGACTTCTTTCAGAAAAAAAGTAGATATTATCTGGAGGAGCTATGTGAACGGCTCCAATATGGTTTCTTTTTTGAGAGAAGGGAAGCAGATCCAAGCCAAATTTCATTAATATAAGATAAGAACAATTAGTGCATACTGCAAGAATTTCACTATAGTATTACACGATAAAGCTCAAAATAATTGGAGATAGGGTCAAAGAACTTCCCTGGAGGTAAATTGGAGATTCCAATACAGTTATTATGGATTCTTCTAAAGTCTATGCAAGGTTAGATAGTATGTAGTACTTATTTCAGTTTTAACTTCGACCACTCAAATTCTACACGGAAGTACTTTAAGGAAAATCATGTTTCCTTTCTAAATTGCTGTTATAAACTGCCTTGTGGCTCATATTCAATGGATTAGAAGATGTCTTTACTAATAACAACAATTCTCCGTCTTGATGTTTTCTCCCTTTATCATGCAAGTCCTTAGGTATTAAGCAAACTCGAAATTGTGTTTAGGAAGTTAACTTCCCTGTTCTCCAAAGCATTTATGTTTTCTATTAATTCATCATGATTTTATTATCTCAACATCTTTTTCTACATCCATTCGTTTTCTTCGTTATTTTCCCTATAATACTTCGTTATTTTTGAGAGCTGGTATATTAGATAAAATCTGGTTTGGAGTTTAGTTCTGGCTCTAGGCGTTCAGTACTATACTGGATACTTAGTAAAGAACAATTTTTTTTCATCTGCTCAGCCGTCAAGTAACTTGATAGGCAGACTAATTGTCCTTGCTCTCTCAAGCTTTGATATTGTACATGATCGAGAAACTTTTTGTGGAAGGAGACAAGTGAGTCTGAACCTTCTTCCTGTCTAAAATAAACTAATAAGGAAATATCTAAGATGAAAAGCTGCAACTTCTCTTATATATCAGTTCTTCTTGGATATTGTGCATAAATTTGTCTATATGAACAGTTGGGACTTTTTTTTGCTTGTGCTGTTGGTGCCATGAGGTTAGCTGTTATTACTTATTAGGTGGCATATATCCTAAAATTTCATCCGCACCGTTCTTGTAACAAGTATCAGATTTTTTTATGTATCCCTTGATGCCTATTTCAAACAGTTTTTGAAATTCACAACTGTGGTGATTATCAGTCTAGATTCTTCTGTATTGTCTGTTCAAAATAGCTGGGATGAGGACCAAATGGTGGCACATAATTTTGTGGGTTTTAGCATTCAAATAATTAAACATGACATAAACCAATTTCATAATTTGTGAAAGTCGGGCTGGTTACTGGTTAACGGATTACACATTGCTTCATCTCAATCATGCCACCTCCTGGAAATTCTCCTTGGCCACCTAACTGATCCACATAATTGGTTGATTATTCAGCGGTTTTGATTCCTCTTAATCCCTTCTTTTACAACACACTAGTTAGCAGTACATTCTATATTGTTGTTTGAAACATTATTATCTGTGGCATCACTCAATGCAGGCGGTATATGCTGATGGTACTTTTGTAGACAACACTTTATAGCATCTTTTCTACAGTTGTGGTTTTCATTAGAAGCATGGAATTGTAACATAAAGCTGTCTACTCTTTCCACACTCTGATTTGCAGGAGTACCTGATGTAAACTCTTGTTACTATTATCATAAGTTATATATTTTATTGTTCAGGAGTTTGCTGCTTCTCTGGGGTTTTCAAAGGTTTCCTATAAAAAAAGCCATCGAGGGGGAAACCTGGCGCTATCTACTTATGGCTTTAGTTCATTAGAGATCAATGATAATGTGTTGAAATCTTACCTCGTTTTATTTTCCTTTCAGGGTACTTCCTCGACTGTTGACTACGATCCATGCTTGGCTAGCCTAGTTTCCAAATCGAACATACTCATCATAGAAGGATACCTCTTTGAACTCTCTCATACAATTGAGACCATACTGAAAGCTTGTGAGGATGCTCGGAGACATGGTGCACTCATAGCTGTCACTGCGTCAGATGTGTCTTGCATCCAGAGATGTTATGACCAGTTCTGGTAAATTGAGTTTTCCAGCTTTGAAAATTATGCAAATTCCAAATATATGATTTCCTACTAGCTTTCAGCTGCAAGAATGTTAGATCGAGAGAAATACTGTTTGATACAAAAACAACCACCAACTGCTGCTTAAATTTTATGCTTGCATATATGTATTAATCGATATTCATCCATCACGACTTGATGACCCTTTGGATCTTTATAGGGAGGTCATAGGCAATTATGCAGACATAGTCTTCGCCAATTGTGATGAAGCCCGAGCATTTTGTGATTTAACCTCGAAGGACAGCCCCCTGTCGGCTGCAAGGTACCTGAGCCATTTTGTTCCTCTGGTCTCTGTCACGGATGGGCCTCGAGGCTCTTACATCGGTGTGAAAGGTGAAGCCATATTCGTGCCTCCCTCCCCCTGCGTGCCTGCTGACACGTGTGGGGCTGGCGATGCATATGCCTCGGGGATTCTATACGGTATTCTTAGGGGGAACAAGGACTTGAAGAGCATGGGCTTGTTGGCCTCTAGAGTGGCAGCAGTGGTGGTTGGGCAACAGGGCACTCGTCTCAGAGTTCAAGATGCCAGTAGATTGGTAGAAACCTTCACATTCCATCTGGAGGGTTCAAGTTTCAGCTCAGATCATATTTCTAGCTTGTGATTCCCCATCACACCTGTGTTTCTAGATCATTTGATTTTGTACTAAATTTGTTCACAATGCACTCTAGACTTAAAATTGTTGTATATTTCATTACATTAGAGTAGCCCGACCCCATGAATTTGGGATAAACTGGCTTTGTTGTTGTGCTCACTTGTTTTATAGCTTTTAAATTGAAAAGTGTTGATAAGAGTATGGAAGTCCAAACAATATGTCAAGCTATTTTTTGCTTGCAATTGGCAAATTGATGAGAATATATCACCTGTGTGGTTATTTTGTCATAGCCTAAACTTAAGACTGTAATGTAGTCTTGAAACTTCTGCAAGATTATTTTGTGTCATGTATAACATGGATGGGCATTATGGTCCAAAAATTAGTCTACGTATGTTATGTACAAATTTGAGGATTATATGCTTGTATTAATACGTAGGAGTTTTGGGGGGAAAAAGGGAGGAGTCACTTCCTAATAGCAACAATCTCCGGTGAATGTACCAAGTTTTTCCTTTTAATAATTTGAATACATTTCGACTACAAAAAAATCGAATATAAATTCGGAATATGGATGTGACATGTGGATTTCACTAACATTGAAAGTGTACTAATTTTCTTCTTCAGCCGGTTGAGAAAATCAAGTGACTTCTGATGGTCGAGTTTGAAAAGTTAGGATTCTTTTTTTTTGTTTGAATATCTTTTTTATACATTCAAATATGACGTTGACAGGAATATTATAATGAGATGTTTGTAAACAACTTTCATTAATTTATCAAAAAAAAAAAAAATTGGAGGAGACATGTAAATGTACCAAGTTTTTCCTTTTAATAATTTGAATATAATTTAACTACAGAAATTCGAATATGAACTCAGAATATGGATGTGACGCGTGAATTTTAACATAAAAATATACTAATTTTTTTCTTAAGTCGTTTTGAGAAAATCAAGGGATATGTGATCCAATGACTTTTGATGATTAAGTGTAAAAAATTAAGAACTCATGATTTTCCCAGGATTTTTATTTGCATATTCTTTCTTTTTTTTACATTCAAATATGAAGTTGACGGTAGGACTGAATGCTAAAATGAGATGTTTTTAAACAACTTTTATTAGTTTATCAAGCTGTTTATTTTATTTTTCTTGATATACACTTTTCAGAAAAGTGTTAACTTATTTCATGATATGATGATGCTTATTTTCAAGCAACCAAACTACATCAAAGTTGGATCTTTACTAAACTCAACCATAGACATAAATTAAATGTTTGATAGTAAATTCTTAGTACCAACAGAATCTAAGAAAAAAAAAATCTAAAAAAATCATCATTATTTATCAATCACTAAATTAGTAATATGCTAGTTATAAATAAAGGACATAATTGGAATAATGTCCTCTTATAGCAAAGAGCAATGCTACAGTTACAACCAATGAGTTTTGTTTTGTTTTGGAAGAGCAGTGAGAGAGAGATTCTCTTCTGTCCTAAACATAATCTCATCATCATCACACGCTCTCTCTCTCTCTCTCTCTCTCTCTTCGATTTCTCCTGGGTGAGTTCTTCTAGACTCCAATTTGGGTTTCTAGGGTTTCATTTGTCTTATGTTTTATTTTTATATATTTTTAATTTTAGCTATTTTACCTCCATTACTGGATTTGATTTCAAATTTTCTAAATTGTTTATTTGATGTAGGTTTTGTATTTCTAGCTGTATTATATCATAAATGAGGAATCTTGGTTTTGATTACTCGATCTATTATGATTATAGGTCTCATTTTGATCCAAAAATCGATTTTCCCCCCTGAAAGTTATGAGCTTTTGAGGAATTTTGAGCTGTGATTTGCTTTTCCGTCTTTCTTATGATACAATTTATCACTTTTTATGATATCTAGGGTTTTGATTCTAGGGTTTCAATTTGTCTCTATTTCCTTCTTGTTTTCCCCTTGTAATGTTACCTCTTATATCAGTGGATTTATTCTTCTTTTGATGCTCTGTGTGGTTTTGAGTTCAATTTTTTTTTTTTTTGAAATATTTGATGTGGGTTTTGTGTTTATATTCTATATCACAAATGAGGAATATTGGTTTTGAATACTCGATCCTTATGGTTGATGGTCTTATTTTAATCCAAAATTCGATTTTTTTTAAATCAAAATTATGAGTTTTGAGAAAATTTTCAGCTGGATTTTGCCTTTTCTACCAATGTGGATTCTAGGGTTTCAATGTGTCTGTCCTTTGTAATTTCAGTGGGTTTCTTCTATCTGACTTGTTTATATTGTTAATGATGAAGTTTAACTTGAAATGTTTGAGTTTATGGAAGTTGTTTTTATTGTGATTCCTATTGGTAGGTCTTCTTTAGGGGGGAAAAAGTAATATTCCTTAAATTTGTACATAGTTTCTTTGTTTCTGTTTCTCTAATTTGTAATTTTCCAGTCGCTTTAATATAAACTTTATTGATGGATCTTCTAGTTGATGAGAAAACAAGGATTTTATTTGGAAATGTGGTCTTAGTTAACCCCAATATGTTTCTTAGGCATCATACATGCTTGACTTCGTAGAAGATGAGTCGTAGTTTTCAGTATACGAGATGCCAACATGTTAGGGTTATGGTTTTGGTTCTTAATTGTTGTTGTCTTACCTCAATAGTTAATAATTAGATACGGGCATGGAACTGATACTTATAGAAGCTATTCTGTTTGCAATAGTTCTTATGGCTTCTTTTTGAAGTTTCACAAGGCTCTAACTTCTCATTTTGGGGAATTTTGAAATGTTTTTTTATTCAATGTTTGTTGTGTTGCTCATATTGGCCGAACCTATAAGATTTCGATGTAACATACATTTGTGGGCCTTGTTGCACACACGTACACGACACAACACTGACCCGTTGACACAGACGACATGACGTGAATTTGGCATGTTCGGGTACTATGGAGTGTCCGTCTGATATTGTCACGACCCGCACCCTAGTGTAAGGACACGAGAAGTGGGTACGTCCAGCCTACGCCGCAGTGTCGGCGGTAGAACGCTATCCTAGGTCGCATACATCTAACAGTTAAAGGTACTTGCACAGTTTATACTCTCCGAATGGAGGAATAATATAAGATGTACAATCTCAATCACAACTAAGGAAGAAGTACGAATGATAGATAGATAGATATGATCTGAAACTACAAACTGAAACATAAACAAGAGAGAGGTCTAAGTGTCTAAGATAACATCTCCACAACATCCAGAATAACATAAGATCCCAAATAATACAACTCCAGAACACAAAAATAAGAAGGAAAATAACATTCTAAACTATCTACTCTAAACAGTGGTGTCATCCTCGGTAGCTGTCTGAACCACGGGGTCCAGGTTGCAAGTGTCGTCTATGCCTGCTCCGTAGTAGGTAGGACAGAAAGCCTCATCCTCATCCTCTGTAATATTTTCAACAGGTGCAGTCATGACAGGAGCGAGCACAATACATCTCAACAGTTCATATCATGACAGGAATGTAAATCTAGCAATAGAATAAGATACATGAAATACTGTAAAAAAATGTACATAAAGTAAGAGAGATAGTTGTAACTGGAAATATCTACTATAAGTAAGGAACTGTAAGTGACTAGTGAATTAGAGTACAAGATAGACATGTGAATGGCTGGGAATTGATCACTACGGAATTGATTCATGATTACGCTACTTGGGATTATTCACATGACTATTTCTACTTCCCCATCCCCAATCAATACATAAGGATCCATTCAAGTTATGTTAAGATTCATGATTACACTACTGACTCGTAATGAGTGATTCATAAATTTGATTCGTGAAGGCTCTGTGATTCATTAGGGTACATGAGTCACAAGCAGATTCATGATAGTAGAAGCATGAGAGTACATGATGTAAGTGAAACACACATGACATGAAGTACCCGATGCTCCCGAGAGGGATAACATCTCATGAAAAGATCCATATAGTACCAATCCGTGTTATCAACGTGACATCATCAAGTAAAGTAGTCTAGAGCAAGATAAAAGTCCTAATAAGTATGAAATGATCAGAGAATGTACTCGCCTGATATCCTGAGTATCCGAAGTGAATATACTGTCTGAGGTGAGGTGTCTGACTCCTATTTAGAACAACACAGTCATAACATGTCCAGAATGGTAATATAGAACATTACAATGCATTCTACATGATGTTTAGGTCAATCTAGGCTAAAGTCAACCTTTGGTCAACTCTAGTCAACTACACTAGTCAAACTAGGTCAACTAGGTCAAGTCCTAACCCAGATAAGTCTCACTAAGCCTAACCATGTCTATCCTAGCATTCACACACCATCACAATGCTATACAAGCTATCAAACATACAATTACCTATATATACGTATATATTCAATACACATATTGCATACACTAGTATAGGCAATCATTCATAGGCATACTCATATAGGTTATCATATATAGGCACCCAATAGGAACTATATATGTAGATACTACATCTCAAGAAAACTGAATGTATACATACATGCATTCATTTATCAATTTATATATATATATATATATATATATAAATATATATATATATATATATTTTATATATATATATATATATATATATATATATATATATATACACACACACACAGATACTATCTTACACTATATATATCTCAATATATATATATAGAGGGGGAATAGTGCTAGTGTGTTGTGTCAATGTGTATAGGCAAGGTTATGCAATGTTAGGCAATGTCAAGTTTAAATAGTTTTCAGTTACATGGATTTACATGTTCAGTAGGTAGACAATGCCATGCTAGGTTAGTGTTCAGTTGAAGGAATGAATGCTCAGGTTTAGGGTCACATACATGTTCAGTCATAGGCAATGCTCAGTTCAGTATGAATGCAAACTGGATTACAATTGTTAGGTTCAGTTTAAGGGTTAAAATGCTCAGAAAATGTTTAGTTTACAAGGGTGAATGCTCAGGTTTAATGTATGAAATGCAATGTCAATGTCAATGTCAATGTCAGGCCAAGTTCGAGTGAATACACATATTGAATTACAACAAAATCCAACCCAGTCCACACATTAAACCCCCACATATATAACCCAGCATATAAGGCTATGTAAAACACATTAATTAAATTTGAAATTGAATTGAAACATTAAAATAACAGGGAAATTACTAACTGGTGCTGCACAGTAACATTCTAGTGTCAATAGCACTCGAACACAATCAAATTCAACTGAAAACTCAACCAGTAAAACCCTAACATGTCCACATATATAACCAACATGTAAACACAATTAAAAACATGCAAATCATCATTTAAAATGGGATTGAAACATTCGAAAACAGAGGGATATGTATTACTGATACTGCTACTGTTCATAAAATAGGGAACTATACAAATTCGAATTCAAACACAGTTAACATTCCAATTAATTGGTTGGTAATTATTGTGACATATATATACGTGTCATGTAGGGTGTCTGTGTCCAACCAAGTGGACACAAACGTGTCCAATACGAAAGCTAACACACGAGCAACAGAAAACAGTGCACTGCCTCGTGCACAAGTTCAACACGCTCGTAGACACGACACACGACACGTGTGTCCACGTGGTCACGTCCACGTGTAGCCTAGCACTAGGGCTGCACGTTGGACACAACACGAGGTGTCCATGTGTCCCCGTGTCGGTGTACGAGATGCGTATCAGCGCGTGTCTGCACGCCTGTACGCGTACGTGTAAACCCAGTGCACGAGCGAGAACGTGTCCGATACGACATGATACTTCGAGCCACTTCGGGGTCTGGTTCGCAGACACTGCCCCCACGTGTCCTCGCAGTATTGGGTCGAACAAAGCTGTGTCGTATCCCACAGCCAAGTCGAACAACAGGGGAAACCCTAGCTCTGCACGCGAGCGTGTTCGTGTCCTCGTGTGGACACGACACGACTCGAAAATCAATTCAGAGGTTAGGGAAAACAAAGAGCACATCATAAACAATATTTCCAATCAAAAACATTTCGAAAATAAGATGAAAAAGTTCTCAGAGGCATTTCAACAAACACTTGTAAATGAAGACTGATACGTGTCCGATACGGACACGAAACCAATGCAAAACTTCACCAAACACACACCACAGCTAGGGGACACCTAGATCTAGGCAATCATGCAAAAAAATCAAGATTTGATGATAGTTTGAGGTGTTTACCTGTTGAGTATCAAACTCAAGGAAAAAGTATCAAATAGGAAGATTCCTCTTGCAAGTCAAAAGCTCCAAATTGCACAAAATCTGAGATTCCTCTCCATGAACAGTAAATAGAGTATGATTAGGTTCTATTGCAAGAGACTAGAGTCAAAAATGAATTAAAATGAAGAAGTTATGGATTGATGAAGAAAGGCCAATACCTCTTTCTTGCCAATAGTTGATGTGATGTAAAAAAAGGCAAGAACTAGGAAGAGACATTAAATAAGGGGGATTCTCTAAGGGCCGGCCATGTATGGAAAGAATTAGGGTTAGGGTTGTGACTAATGGGCTTTGGGCTAAGTGCAAGGCTAAATGAATCAATCTCTAAGTCAAAAATCCATGCACCTAAAACACTTAGGGTCCGTTTGGATAGTCTTTCTGAAATTTTATTCTAAAAACAGTTTTCTGAGAGTAACTTATAAAGTTGTTTTCTGAGTATAAAAATTTTAATTTTGCGTTTGGTTACTTTCATCTCGAAAATAATTTTAAAAAATAAAATTTGAAGATTACGTTTGGTAAAATATTTTTAGAAATTAATTTTTTTAACTGTGTCCATTCTGTATCCTGTGTCCAACCGAGATTAGGGGGTCACCGATGAACTAGTCGTTCCCGAGCGTCGCGATCTGTCCGGTGAGCGTGACCTCGCCGGAGAGGAGGGGGTTGTAGGAGACGTTGAAGATGTTGATGTCGCTGAGCCGGTCCAGGCTCGCCGGGAGCTCGCCAGAAAAGTTGTTGGAGGAGAGGTCGAGTTGGGGTCCCGCCGGAGAACCGATTGTTGGAGGTGGCCGTGACAGTCGGGGAGGGAGGAGGCGGCCGAGTGTTCGTCACCGCTATTCGTCATCGTCGTTCGTCACCGCCGAGCTCGAGAAGGGACGAGGCGGCCGAGCTCGTGATGGACGAGTGTTCGTCGCCGTCGTTTGTCGTCGTCGTTCGTCACTGCCGAGCTCGAGGAGGAAGGAGGCGGCCGAGCTCGATGAGTTCGAGGAGGGAGGAGTTCCAGTTGTTCGTCACCGCTGTTCGTCGCCGTCGTTCGTCGTCCGAGGAGGTTGAGCAGAGGAGTTGGAGGGAGGAGGGACGAGGGAGAGCTAGATTTGGGGAGGGCTTCTGATAGAAATGGAGGAGGAGAGAGAAAGAGAGAGACTTGGGGGTTTGGGGGTGGGGGTGGGGGTGGGCCCCGCAATAGTCCACAAATAACATTCAGGAAGTAGCTTTTAGCTACGTTGGGAAAGCACTACTCTTGAGTGTGAGTTTTAGAAAAAAAATTCGAATTTTTTTTTTGGAGTGGTTGCTGCCAAACGTGATTTAATTGAGATTTTACATTTAAAATCAAAAAACTGCTTTATAAAGAGTAACCAAATAGGCCCTTAATCTCTCTATGAACTTGATTCAAAATAAGTCAACTTGGGTCGACTTAAGTTAGACTAGGGTCCCACCATGCTAACCAAGTTACCATAGCTAAAGTCAACATCTAGGTTAGTCTCCATAGTCTCAACTAGCAAAGGTCAAAAATAACAACTATCACTCAAACAATTTACAATTAATTCCAAGAAACCAAAATGACCAAAATATTCCTAGGCCAAAAATGATAAATAAAACATCCTAATCATATGGTTAGGCTCTAGGTCAAGTAGTCTCTAGGGTTAGCAATTCTAGGGTTACACTAGTTAACCATCAAAATCACATTTCAATATTTAAATAGTTTTAAATTAATTAAAAATCACTAAAAATTATAACATGAGTTAAATCTTATTATTTAAAAATTAAAATTATAAAAGTTCAAAATTACCCTCATTTTAGAAAACTGGGTGTTACAAGTCTACCCCCCTAGAAGAATTTCATCATCGAAATTAAGATGGTAGTACTCCTTCTAGGTCAAACACCCCACAATCATAGTCTCAAACACACAGTTCTATAATCATATGCGTTTGTCCAAGGCTACGATATTCACAGAGTCTACGATATTCACGAGCTCGGAACACACAGTTCTATACTCAAGGCTACGATATTCACAGAGTTAGTGAGCAAGGCTACGATATTCACATAGTCTCAAACACACAGTTCTATACTCAGAACCTCCGTCATGTTAGTGAGCAAGGCTACGATATTCACAGAGTCCTTGACTAAGGCACATACCTCTAGAATCATGGTATTTAAAATTTTTGCATTGTCGCATGCTTGGCAGCGAAAACCTTAAATTCCCACATCCGAGAAATACGTCCAAAATTTGACTATATGTCCTTACTATGCCAGCTAACATGACTATAGAAGACTCTAGATCCCATAACTGAGACGACCTAGCCCATACAACTTATCTCAGAAGAAAAAATTACATCACAATAGAATACTAGAATAAAATTTATCAACCAATAAGGAACAGATGGAATCGAATATCAAGACAGTTATAAGGAGGCAAATGCGGAAGTAGAATCGAGAAGAACGGAACCTGCAACAAGATCTCCAATGGTCTGTGCATCCTCGGCTGTCATGGCGAAAGCTCGCCCCTGCTGGCCTCCCCTGGCCTGCTGCTGGTACTGGACAAACCTCTGCTGCTGTGTCTGCAAGGCTGGTCTCCTTTGCTGACCTACTAGAGCCTTGGCTCCTGCTCCCTGCCCTGAACGTGCCGAGAACATAGGGCACTCCTTCAGCTGATGGTCTGCTGCTCCACAGAGTAGGCATTTGCCTAGCCTCTTCATGCATTCGCTCCATCCGTGCTCCAGCTTCTTGCAGTAAGCACAACTGGTGGGCTGCTGCTGGTAAGGTGTATGTCCCTGGTCCTGAAAGTACTGCTGAACAGGTCTTTGCTGCTGCTGCTGCTGAATCTGCTGTGGCTGGAACGGCTGTCCCTGCTGATGCTGGTGCTGAACCTGAAAGTGAGGCCTCTTGGCCTGGCCTCCACTGCTGCTGGTACCGTGAGCGTCTCGTCCCCTCTTGAGCCTCAGCTCAAGGTCATCCTCCGATGCTAGGGCACCCACCAGGATCTCCTCAAAAGTGGCGCTGCGGGCACTCTTGGTGTAGGACTTCACCTCCTTGACTAGCCCCTTCCTGAACCTCCGGGCCTTCGTCGCCTCAGAAAGCCCCTCAACAAATCTGTCCAGACGGCAGAACTCCCCGGCGTACTCCTCGACAGTCTGACTGTCCTGCACCAAAGCCTCGAACTGTGTCTCGAGGGCACCAAGCGCTGCGTCGGGGAAGAACTTCTCCTTGAACAGCTTCTTGAAAGCTGCCCAAGTCTGCCCAACTGTACCAACCCTCGAATCTGTCCGGTACCACGTGCGAGCCAAGTCCTGCATCATACTAGCCGCCGCCTCAATCTGCAGTCTCGCTGGAATCTCTGCTAGCCTGAAGATCTCCTCCATGTGCTCGATCCACTCGTCTGCGTACAGGATGCCCTTTGTGCCCCTGAAGTCTCGCGGGTGCATCTTCTGGAAATCCTGTATGCCCTTCTCCTTCGACTGATGCTGCTGCTGACCTGCCGGAGCCTGAGCTGTAGCCCTCTCAACTGTCGTCAGGGCCATATCGATGCCCCGACTGAACTCCGCCGTCTGACGCTGCTGCTGAGCCTGCTGAGCCTCCATAAACTGCTGGAAGAAGGTAAACAACTGCACTGCATCAACTGATCCCGTAGGTGGTGGCTGCTGACATTTATCCGGAATGACGGGGGAAGACCTCTGAACAGGTGGAGGCGCACCCCCAAAAGCTGCAGAAACTCCGACATTCGAAGTGATGGGAGGAGCTGCGGTCCCAGCATCTACAATTGGGCGAGAGGTGGCAGACCTCTCACCTGCGTTTGCTGGGCCAGAGCGATGCGATCGTGTCTCGATCACCATCCTGGAGACAGATCGAATAAGGAATCAATACTGAGATAGAAGCGATAAATCAAGGGAGGACAGTTTATTTCAAAAGGAAGCATTAAAGCAGCAAGAATTTTGATAACAAGAATCAGGTTAAGAGCTTTTTCTAATGTGATTGAGTACCTCAAAATATCCTACTCCTACTGCAGGATGTAGTGATACTCTAGTTCGAATACCACTACATAAACTCGACCTGCATGGGCTACCACTGAAAACGTGTCACGACCCGCACCCTAGTGTAAGGGCACAAGAAGTGGGTACGTCCAGCCTACGCCGCAGTGTCGGCGGTAGAACGCTATCCTAGGTCGCATACATCTAACAGTTAAAGGTACTTGCACAGTTTATACTCTCCGAATGGAGGAACAATATAAGATGTACAATCTCAATCACAACTAAGGAAGAAGTACGAATGATAGATAGATAGATATGATCTGAAACTACAAACTGAAACATAAACAAGAGAGAGGTCTAAGTGTCTAAGATAATATCTCCACAACATCCAGAATAACACAATGTCCCAAATAATACAACTCCAGAACACAAAAACAAGAAGAAGGAAAATAACATACTAAACTATCTACTCTAAACAGTGGTGTCATCCTCGGCAGCTGTCTGAACCACGGGGTCCAGGTTGCAACTGTCGTCTATGCCTGCTCCGTAGTAGGTAGGACTGAAAGCCTCATCCTCATCCTCTGTAATATTTTCAACAGGTGCAGTCAGGACAGGAGCGAGCACAATACATCTCAACAGTTCATATCATGACAGGAATGTAAATCTAGCAATAAAATAAGATACATGAAACGCTGTAAAGAAATGTACATGAAGTAAGAGAGAGTTGTAATTGGAAATATCTACTATAAGTAAGGAACTGTAAGTGACTAGTGAATTAGAGTACAAGATAGACATGTGAATGGCTGGAAATGATTACACTACGAAATTGATTCATGATTACGCTACTTGGGATTATTCACATGACTATTTCTACTTCCCCATCCCCAATCAATACACAAGGATCCATTCAAGTTATGTTAAGATTCATGATTACACTACTGACTCGTAATGAATGATTCATGAATTTGATTCGTGAAGGCTCTGTGATTCATGAGGGTACATGAGTCACAAGCAGATTCATGATAGTAGAACCATGAGAGTACATGATGTAAGTGAAACACACATGACGTGAAGTACCCGATGCTCCCGAGAGCGATAACATCTCATGAAAAGATCCATATAGTACCAATCCGTGTTACCAACGTGACAGCATCAAGTAAAGTAGTCTAGAGCAAGATAAAAGTCCTAACAAGTATGAAATGATCAAAGAATGTACTCGCATGATATCCTAAGTATCCGAAGTGAATATACTGTCTGAGGAGAGGTGTCTGACTCCTATTTAGAACAGCACAAGTCACAACATGTCCAGAATGGTAATATAGAACATTACAATGCATTCTACATGATGTTTGGGTCAATCTAGGCTAAAGTCAACCTTTGGTCAACTCTAGTCAACTACACTAGTCAAACTAGGTCAACTCCTAACCCAGACAAGTCTCACTAAGCCTAACCATGTCTATCCTAGCATTCACACACCATCACAATGCTATACAAGCTATCAAACATACAATTACCTGTATATACATATATATTCAATACACATATTGCATACACTAGTATAGGCAATCATTCATAGGCATACTCATATAGGTTATCATGTATAGGCACCCAATAGGAACTATATATGTAGATACTACATCTCAAGAAAACTGTATGTATACATACATGCATTCATTTATCAATTTATATATATATTTTTTTATTTTATATATATATATACATATTTTTTTTTATATATATATATATATATATATATATATATAAATTGATAAATATATATATATATATTTTTTTATTTTATATATATATATATATATATATATATATATATATATATATATATATATATATACTATCTTACACTATCTTGCACTATATATATCTCAATATATATATAGAGGGGGAATAGTGCTAGTGTGTTGTGTCAATGTGTATAGGCAAGGTTATGCCATGTTAGGCAATGTCAAGTTTAAATAGTTTTCAGTCACATGGGTTTACATGTTCAGTAGGTAGACAATGCCATGCTAGGTTAGTGTTCAGTTGAAGGAATGAATGCTCAGGTTTAGGGTCACATACATGTTCAGTCATAGGCAATGCTCAGTTCAGTATGAATGCAAATTGGATTACAATTGTTAGGTTCAGTTTAAGGGTTAAAATGCTTAAGAAATGTTCAGTTTACAAGGGTGAATGCTCAGGTTTAATGTATGAAATGCAATGTCAATGTCAGGCCAAGTTCGAGTGAATACACATATTGAATTACAACAAAATCCAACCGAGTCCACACATTAAACCCCCACATATATAACCCAGCATATAAGGCTATGTAAAACACATTAATTAAATTTGAAATTGAATTGAAACATTGAAATATCAGGGAAATTACTAACTGGTGCTGCACAGTAACATTCGAGTGTCAATAGCACTCGAACACAATCAAATTAACTGAAAACTCAACCAGTAAAACCCTAACATGTCCACATATATAACCAGCATGTAAACACAATTAAAAACATGCAAATCATCATTTAAAATGGGATTGAAACATTCGAAAACAGAGGGATATGTATTACTGATACTGCTACTGTTCAGAAAATAGGGAACTATACAAATTCGAATTCAAACACAGTTAACATTCCAATTAATTGGTTGGTAATTGTTGTGACATATATATACGTGTCATGTAGGATGTCTGTGTCCAACCAAGTGGACACAAACGTGTCCAATACGAAAACTAACACACGAGTAACAGAAAACAGTGCACTGCCTCGTGCACAAGTTCAACACGCTCGTAGACACGACACACGACACGTGTGTCCACGTGGTCACGTCCACGTGTAGCTTAGCACTAGGGCTACATGCTGGACACAACACGAGGTGTCCCCGTGTCCCCGTGTCGGTGTACGAGATGCGTATCGGCGCGTGTCTGCGCGCCTGTACGCGTACGTGTAAACCCAGTGCACGAGCGAGAACGTGTCCGATACGACATGATACTTCGAGCTACTTGGGGGTCTGGTTTGCAGACACTGCCCCCACGTGTCCTCGCAGTATTGGGTCGAACAAAGCTGTGTCGTGTCCCACAGTCAAGTCGAACAATAGGGGAAACCCTAGCTCTGCACGCGAGCGTGTTCGTGTCCTCGTGTGGACACGACACGACTCGGAAATCAATTCAGAGGTTAGGGAAAACAAAGAGCACATCATAAACAATATTTCCAATCAAAAATATTTCGAAAATAAGATGAAAAAGTTCTCAGAGGCATTTCAACAAACACTTGTAAATGAAGACTGATACGTGTCCGATACGGACACGAAATCAATGCAAAACTTCACCAAACACACACCACAGCTAGGGGACACCTAGATCTAGGCAACCATGCAAAGAAATCAAGATTTGATGATAGTTTGAGGTGTTTACCTATTGAGTATCAAACTCAAGAAAAAAGCCCCAAATAGGAAGATTCCTCTTGCAAGTCAAAAGCTCCAAATTGTACAAAATTTGAGATTCCTCTCCATGAACAATAAATAGAGTATGATTAGGTTCTATTGCAAGAGACTAGAGTCAAAAATGAATTAAAATGAAGAAGTTATGGATTGATGAAGAAAGGCCAATACCTCTTTCTTGCCAATAGTTGATGTGATGTAAAAAGAGGCAAGAACTAGGAAGAGACATTAAATAGGGAGGGATTCTCTAAGGGCCGGCCATGTATGGAAAGAATTAGGGTTAGGGTTGTGACTAATGGGCTTTGGGCTAAGTGCAAGGCTAAATGAATCAATCTCTAAGTCAAAAACCCATGCACCTAAAACACTTAATCTCTCTATGAACTTGATTCAAAATAAGTCAACTTTGGTCGACTCAAGTTAGACTAGGGTCCCACCATGCTAACCAAGTCACCATAGCTAAAGTCAACATCTAGGTTAGTCTCCATAGTCTCAACTAGCAAAGGTCAAAAATAACAACCATCACTCAAACAATTTACAATTAATTCCAAGAAACCAAAATGACCAAAATACCCCTAGACCAAAAATGATAAATAAAACATCCTAATCACATGGTTAGGCTCTAGGTCAAGTAGTCTCTAGGGTTACACTAGTAAACTATCAAAATCACATTTCAATATTTAAATAGTTTTAAATTAATTAAAAATCACTAAAAATCATAACATGAGTTAAATCTTATTATTTAAAAATCAAAATTATAAAAGTTCAAAATTACCCTCATTTTAGAAAACTGGGTGTTACAGATATGTGTCTGACACGATGTGACAAGGATATTTTGTGCTTCCTAGTTTGGTTTTGTTCTGGTTTTGATATCAATTCTTGATTTCCCCCTCACTAATTATAGATGGACTATGGAGGTAGATATTCCGGCAGTAACGCCATTGAGATTATTCCAGAAGCTTCCATAGGTACCAACTCTTGGATGCCACCATCCAATGATCAATCAATATGGGCAACCGAGGATGATTACCGTGTTTGGAATCCTGAACCGTCTTCAGATTCTATCTCAAATTCCACTCACTCCCGGGGTGGGAGTGAGCACCCTCCAAACAAGAAGTCTCGAGGCTCCTCCCAGCCTGATTCCCAAATGAATGGATCCAATAGCAAGTCCAAAGCCATTGGGAAGATGTTCTTTAAGACCAAACTATGCTGTAAGTTCCGTTCCGGGACTTGCCCCTACATAACAAACTGCAATTTTGCCCATGGGATGGAAGAACTTCGTCCACCACCTCTGAATCGGCAGGAAATTGTTGCTGCTCATGATGAGGCATCAGAGCACAGGGAACCAAGGGAGGAACATCAAATTCCAATCCTGACTACCTCTACCTTGGTAGGAGAGAACCAGAGATCTTATAAAGGAAGGCACTGCAAAAAGTTTTACACTGAAGAAGGATGTCCTTATGGTGATATGTGTACCTTTGTGCATGATGAGCAATCAAAGGCCCGAGAAAGTGTTGCCATAAGTCTCTCACCAACTGTTGGGGGAGGTGGCTATGGTAGTGGAGAGAATGGATCGAGTCAGAAGCCTTCAAACTGGAAGACAAGGATTTGTAACAAGTGGGAGATGACCGGCTACTGCCCATTCGGTAGCAAGTGCCACTTCGCTCATGGCTCAGCAGGTATACTATTAAATGAACTTATTTCTGTTTTAAATGCAATAATTAGTTACTTTATTATTTGGCTCTTTAGGTAGTTGTTTCACGTTTCTGACTGCAATTTCAGTGTATCAGATATCATTTTTGCCTTATGTTTGGATTATTTTCTGATTATTGGGTAGTAATCATTGGTTTCATAAATTGAAGTTGTGCTATCATCAAGATAGGTATTGTACACACCCGTAGCAAGTCTTATGTTCCCTATAGTTGCATCAACCAGGAAATTAGCACTTATTGGTAGACAGCTCCATAGTCTTCTGAGCTTATAACTGAGCCATGTAGAATTCTGTTTACTTAAATACTTAATGGTGGAACAAATTGTTGGGAAATTTTGTTTAATCCTTCAATGGAGCCTTAACCCATTAAGGGGATGTTTGGTTGTGCCTGTAGTTGGAAATACTATGCAACAAAAGCAACAAATACTGCAGTAGATGGAAATACTATGCAGTAATTGGTGTTGCAGCCATTTTGGCTGCAACAAATGCTGCAGTAGTTGGGGTAAGATAGCAACATTTAGTGCACCAAGTTGCATGATTTACAGCGAAACAAAAACTGGAATTGATGCAAGTGCTGCAACATTTGTTGCAGCAGCTGCATTTACAGCCAACCAAACAGCTCCTAAGTGACTCTTTTCCGATGGGAGGAAAAAATAATAATACCCCAAGTCCTTCAAGTACTTTAGGCATATCTTGGTTATGGTTGTGGGAGTTGTGATACAGCCTAAGGCTTTTCATATTGATAAAAGCATTTAAGATTTGGATGAACTTGGTAAATGTAACGGCTTATTCGAGGTGGATGAAGCCGTCTAGGAGTGCTAGTGGGGTCCCTATTAGGCTTGTAATCTCACGAGGAGATTGGGGATTTAATCTTTTACTCTTCAACCTAGACGGGTGAAGAGGGATTTATTTTTAATAGAGTTTATTAAAGAAAGGGAGAAGACCCAGTAGATAGTTTCTTCCTACGCTAAAAGACATCTGTGTTGTTCCGCGTTATCTCTTGTTCTCTTCATCACCTCATATCACAATCTGTGGATTAGGGCTGCTTCATACATTTGTTATTTGCATAATATTCTCTAATGTATATGCTTTTCTTGTAGTAATTGTTACAACTCTTACATTGTATGCTCCATCTAGAGTTGCATGGTATTAGACATATGCCTGCAATATGCTCCCTAACTACCGATAAATCACCTTCTTTAGTTGTCCTTGTTGATCATTGTTTTGTTCATTCTTGAAATATTAAAGGCTTCTGAACCCTGAGGTCGCTGTAGATAATGGTCATCATAAAGGTCAGGTAGTGAGAAAATATATTTTGATGGCATGAAGAACAACTGGATATGTATCTCCCTCTATTTACATTTTTGATTCCATCCTCCATAGTCAAGAATTTTGGGAGTCCCTATATTTACATTTTCAATTTATGTAGTCAAGTCACCACGCCTTCGTGAAGATGTTTTGGAATTTTTTAATGGCTTATATCACTCCTTAAAAATACCATACAACTTCCCATAACGATGTTAATTTCTCTCTCCTTTTCTACTCCTTCCCAATCAGAATTTTGGAAGGTTTTCTTCTTGATTGTATGAGCTTAAACTGTTTGAAGAATAAGGCCAGCTTTCCTAACCTGCCAAGCTGCTCCGGCCCATAGTTCCCCTGGCCAGGAACTCGGAAACAATGATTAGTGTTAAGTTAGGTAGGAAGGTGGTTGATGAATCTGGTTTTCCATTCATTTATCAATTTGGGATACTAAATAGAAACTCTTCAGATATTGGTGGATTAATAACTTTCTGGCTGCAGAACTTCACAGATATGGTGGCGAACTCATGGGAATGGATGGTAGAGATACAACTTCAGCAGCACCAGATGCAAAGCAGGCTGCTTCATTGGTGAAGGCTCTCACAGACGCTGTTGCATCTAATGCATCTGTTCCACATTCGGATAGTTATCACATGAGAGTTCCTTCACAAAGGTCCGCTGTAATCAATCAGAGGCAGGGTCAGAGGCCTCTTCAGAAGTGGAAAGGCCCTGACAAGATTAGTAGAATTTATGGCGATTGGATTGACGACATTGAATAAAACACCAGATGTTATTTGCGCCTGAGAAATAATAATTTATAGATCTCCTAAACAGGTTAGTGTTTCGATGCAGAGGCTTCTCCATCATGGATGTGGCAGGCAGGAACTGCATGTTACTTATTATGGAGTTTCTAGATGTAGCTTTCAATAAAGAGAAATATCTTCACTTTAGCCTATCTATGAAAACTTCTAGCAGAAGCATTGCTTGAGTTGATTGGGAGCTGTTATTTGTCACAGTCGTCAGGTGGCCTGTCTATTGTTCTTCCATACACATGAAAGTGCAACATTAAAACCTTATCTTTGTGCCCTGAGAGGTCTATTTTAGCTTTATTCAAGCAGAACCTTTGGTTTTCTAGAAACTTTTATGGGTCACAAATGGACTGGTGAAACAAGTCAAAGTTGAAAAGGAGAGTGATGGATTCTTGTTTCTTGTTAGTCATCTGAATCCGGCTAGATTCACACGTCAATCAAAGGTGAATTACAAGACGGGTCTTGATCGTTATCTAAGGTATGTGGGCAGATTAATTTTATTAGGCGGCTTATTTCCAACTTTGATAATTTAAAAGTAGTCGTCATGTTGTACTCGTGATATTTGTACATGTTGTACTCATATTTCTAGTGAGGAAGTGTAAGAATAGTCGATGCACTAACTTTTGACTGTTCCATAGGATAAATTAAAGTTTTGTTGTTTTCTTACTGCATTGATTGTTCAATAGGTTGAGGTTTATTTGTTGGCCGTGATTATGTCACAATAATCACTGACTCGCTTACATCATCAATCAAGCATTCAAAAGCCTTATTAACTTGCTGACATTATTCTTTGTTTTTTACTGTGTATTAACTGCTATGACAGTCTCCGATGTATATCTTCCATTTCATTGCCTATGCAATATTTAAAAGTATACGTTTTGTGTTTATTCAGAAGTACATATTTAGCAGGAAGGATGATTTAAAAGAGAACTTATACATGGTAGAGAAAAAGGAATGGCTTATATATTGCATTTTACCAATGTATAAGTTCTTCCCTCTTGGTTAGGGCTGAAAAAGATTTAGAAAATTTTATATGGAATATTCTTTTAAAGGAAAATTACCTAAAAGGAAAGAAGTTTGGAAATTTTGTTTACGGAGAAACATTCCGCCAATAGTACTGTGCCAAAAAAAAAATTTGTCGACAGTTGGCTAACAGTTGACTCAACGGTTCTTTCCATTGTCTATACTATTGGCTATAAATTGAAGGGCATTAGAGTCTTCTACATATTTCTCTACAGACTCCTCTACTATCTCTCAGAAACTTTACATTCACAAGTTCTCTATTTAGAAGCTCTACGTTTAGAAGTTCTCTACCATCTAGTATTCTACAATTTTTTTTTCTAGAAGCTCTTCATTTAGAAACTCTACAACCTTTATTCACCATGGATCAAAGCCTAAGAATATTATGCTCGCACAGAGGTACACTAAATGAGTTATCTTGCGTAGGAAGTTTTACCCAACTTCTTTTAACTTATCGGAATATTATGTTAGATAATTTACACAATCTTATTATTCATCATTTTTCTATCCGTTATGAATTTATATTAAGGCATATTTTTGCTTCTACTTGTTTATTGTTAGACGAAAAAGGAATATGAAGTTTTGTTCTTGAAGTTAATTTACAATAACCATATATAAATATGTATGTTACTCCATCACCAAGAATTGATAATATAAGTAGTCAACGTGCTTCAAATATTTTGGTTCTAGTTCTTTGAGTCCTAGTTCTTCTTACCAAGTTGTTCCATTCACCGAAGAAGATTGTATATTAGAAGAAGATAATGATGATAATGAAAATAGTGATAATTTAATTAAAAATTTAAATGATATGTTAGATTATAACGTTGGCACTCCCGAATTATTTGTCGAAAAATTATTTGGAACTCGATCTAAATTTCGAAATTTTATAAGTGGGATAGCAATTAAACATAATTTTACTTGTTCAATTACTTTGAACAATGTCCGAGAAAGTGTATATAAATGTGATGAATCAAGTTGTAATTGGAGAGTATACGATAAAGTCATTGGTGAAGGCGAACATTTATTATTCGTACATTAAAAAGTCGATATCCTTGTTAGATGGACTTACAACATGATGCCATCTATTAGCTACTACTGCATGTGTTAAAAACAAAATAATTGATAAAATTAGAGAGAAATAGTCATATAGTCCATCACAAAGTTGTAGATTATATATATAGAGAATACCAAATATGTATTAAATATTCTAAAGTTTGGAAAGTTCAGGAAATTGCTTTAGCTGAAATAAATGATAGTTTTGTTGATGCATATAGTAGTTTTGAAAAGTATGCTTTGACAATCACCGAGACAAATTCCAGGAGCAAATGTTCTTTAAAGACTACATAAAATAATAGCTATCAAAGAATTTTATTTGTTTAAAGACATGCATTGATAGTTTTTAAGGGGTTGTTTACCTGTGATTAGTACTGATGCTAGTTTTCTTTCATCTAGATATCAAGGTATTTTATTTATTGTTTGTGCTCACTATCCTAACTACTAATTCTATCGAATTGCTTATGTGTTGCTGAAAGTGAAAATATTTATTCATGAACGTAGTTTTAAACAATTTTAGAATGTCTTTTGAAAACCATTTTAATGAATGGAATATGATTTTATTTATATTAGATAAACAAAAAGGATTGATAAATGATATGCGTGCAACTTTTTCAAAATTATAACATTATTTGTATTTAACATTTTGAACAAAATTTGAATACTTAAGTAACCGGAGTAAGACGATATCAGGTATAGTTAGATACTTGCAAGATATTACAATGAAATGGATGCACAAGTTTGGTTGAAAAAAATTAAAGCTAAAACTATTAATTGTTTTTAAATGTCTTGTTGGAGTAGAGAATGAAACTCGTATTTTGCGCATTGGAAACAACTTATACTTCCTGTCCTAGATTAGATATTAACACTTCAAACCTTACTGAATGTTTTAATAAGAGTTAAAAATTTACGTGACAAACCAATAACAACACTATTTGATGGTATTAGAGCCAACATTATATCACTTCAAAATAGAAGTAGACAAATACCTGAAAAATCGGATACATATTATTGTCCTAAAATGTTAAATACTATGTCCCGAATAGAATACGACACCAATTCATATGTTATGGAGTGATAATTTTTGTTTGAAATATTAGATCTTGAAACAAGTAGACATATGTGGTTCACTTAAAAGATAAATATTGTTCATGTTTAAGGTAGTATCATACTTATCTATTATGTGTACATGCATGTTATGCGTATAAGTCTTGTAATGTAAGTACTATAAGTTTTTATCATGCACTATTTTCTACTTAAAAAAAATTTAAGAAGTGTATATGATCTACGCCTGAAACCAATTCAAATCCCTTACAATCTTCAAAGTCTATTGGTTAAAGGTCAAATTGGAGTACCAGATGTACAACGCAAAGCTGAAAGATCAAAAAAGAACCTCATCATAACGAAGCATTTATCGACAGGAGATTTTCATTGCAATGATTGTGGTGACACAACAGAAGAAAATGTACTAACCAATCAAGTGAGTAAATTTTTATCGTTGATGTTGTAATTATTCTCAAGAATGAATATTTTTTTTTTATCGTTGTTGTAGTAATTAATCTCAAGAATGACTACAAATTTTATCTTTGATGATGTAATTTTATGAAGAATGATTTTTTTTTTTATGATTTGTGCTCTCAATTACCATAAGTATAATCGTTAAAAAATTGAGCACGACTAAGTATAATTTTTATGCTTTGCTCTCCCTCTCTTTCTTTTGCCTTTGATTGCTTCAAATTAAAGGCCATATTTAGCTAGAATTGGAAGGATTTTTGGAACAAGAACATTGAACAAGAGAGGAACAAGAATGTTTGCGGCCGATATGGTTCTACGGTTTAGACCGATATGTTTTTTTGCAGGGACCCAATGATTCTTCCTTCAAATTTCAAAGATGAATGTAATGGTACCAAAAATTTGCTAGTTCCAAGAATCCCAACAACTTTATTCACTGTCATTCTGAAATTATCGGGTTAGAGTTTTATGGTTAGAATTTTTTGTTTAGGGTTTTATCATTTTATGGTAAGGGTAAATATTAGGGTTAAAGTGGCCAAAATTTTACTCAAAATTAAAGTGACCAAATTTTACCCCTAACCCTAACATTTATCCAAAATTAAAGTAACCAAAATCTCACTGTGCAATTTGCCTAAATTAAAGTTACCAAAATTTGTCAAACTTCTCGCTCTCTCGTTTAGTGATGGAAGTGGAGAGCGTAGCACCAACGCCTTACTACACGAGCTCGTAAGTCAGGAACATGCCTTGTCTACGAATCCAAGCCGTCAATCCCTAATCCTAAAAAATCCTAACCCTAACCTAACCCCTAACCCTAAAAAAAACCCTAACCACCCTAACCCTAATGTCTAGTTGGCAGAATTTTGGGCAAACTGGCAGAATTTGTCAAAATTCCTCCAGTTTGTCTGTCTCTCCATCCGCTAAACTTAATGGCTGAACATTTATCTACAAATAATTTTCCAAACTTCTTTCTTTTGACGTAATTTTCTTAGAATATATTATTCTCTGTAAATTTTTCTAAATTTTTTTCGCACATAGTCCGTCCTTATTTGTTATCCTAACCATAACTATCCAGGTATGGAATTTGGGTGTACTTCCTTGATATTTGGATTCAGTTCCGCAAGCTTGTTTTTAGATTTAAATCCTCGTTTTTTGTATGTACATGAAAAACAAAAAGATTTCCTAGCAATCATGACTGTCTGAAAGTATAGGCAGTAGCCCAACTGTCTGGTTCTGCTGCTGCTTAAGCGACTAGATCTCACGGATCTGTTCAGTCTGTAGAGCAGTTGACTACCTTACAAAAAGACTGATGTTTATTCTTATATTCGGATCGAGGTGTTCCTAGATTAGCTTGGGCTGGTTAGCGGATTCAGTGCTATTGTTCGCAGCTAGGGAAAAACTAGTTACTTGGAGTAGGAAGAGAAAGGTGCGTTCTTGGTCAGGTGCCAATGCTGAATATGGCTTAGGGCCTTTGGATCATAGGGCTGCAGAAGAGGTTTGGCTCTCTATGACAGTAAAGTTTGAAGTCTCATGCCCATACATAAAGCATATTTGATTTTGAAAGGCTCGACATCAAAGAGTCTTACTTGATATATGTTCCTTTGTATCAACAACATGCTGATGCATCTACAGATACGTTCATTGACTGAAATTTTACTGTAGTTGAGCATTCTTCGCCAAGATAAATCTAGGCTTGCTGGAGATACTGGAAGGTCCCAGGTTTTTGACTGTCTCGTTCCTGTGAAGCTGTTAAGAAAATGTCTTAATCCACACGCAGTTATATTAAGGGACAGTTTGGAATTCCCTTGAGCATTTTTACTGATGTGAGTGAGGAGATGGACTTCAGCAAAGCTGAATGGAAGATTAGGATTCATGTAGTCGACCCCAAAAAATAGGGATAAAGGTTTTGTTGTTGTTGTGTTTGTAATTTCCTTGAGCTGATTGTTTGCTTTTATTGCTACCAAGCACCGTCATCTTATATTGACTTGGTTTAGGTGCATAGATTATTCATATATTTCTTGTTCGCAGAACAATGTGGTAAACCCTTGTTATATAAGTGGATCTAATGTTCTTTCCTGGAAATTAGATGGCATATTTATGAAGAACACTTTTTTGTTTGATGAGGATTAATATTGTACTATTACGAAGCAAATTTGTGCATAGCCATGTTTACTAAACCAAGTCCAACTTATTATGTTATGAGAGAATCTATCAATGCTTTTTTTTTTTCCTTCTTTTTTCTTGCATCTGTGAAATTTGTTGGGAAATGTTTGGCTGCATCTTAAGTAACTGATTCTGGGTGTGGGATTTTACATGCATATGTGATCTTTTTGTTTTTGATGATCTTGTCTGTGTGGATGAGAGAGTTGTTTGATTTGTATGGCGCCTCTTTTGCCATGCTGTGAGCTCGACAAGACATAGTATTTTCTCTAATATATTGTGAACTTCTGGTATTGTTCCCTATTTTCGCCTTGTGAGTATGCTATTGAACAATGTTTTCCTTAGTTCACATTATATATATATATATATATATATATATATATATACAATGTTTTCCTTAGTTCACATTATATATATATATATATATATATATATATATATATATATATATATATATATATATATATATATATATATATATCACATCCCCTCTTTTTTTTTGCATTCCCATGCTATCCACCGTTGGATGTTGTTTAAGTCATCTAATCTTGACCATTGATTTGAACCATTCAAATCAATGGTTAAGATTAGATGACTTAAATAAGATCCAACGATTGTTAACATGGGGATGCTTGAGAATACGGATCCCTTATATATATATATATATATATATATATATATATATATATATATATATATATATATATATATATATATATAAGGAATCCGCATCCCCTCACTTTTGCATCCTTCATGCATCATCTCTTTCACATCCATTGGATCTTGCTTAAGTCGTCTAATCTTAACCGTTGATTTTTCAACGGTTAGATTAGGTGACTTAATCAAGATCCAACGGATGTTATCATGAGGATGCATGGGGGATGTAGATCCCTATATATATATATATATATATATATATATATATATATATATATATATATATATATATTGTGCGTGCGTGTTCGTTCGTTCGTTCGGACTAGAAAAATAGTCCCACATCGGCTATACCACCAAGTGGGTATTTCAATATAATGAATGCTTTGTTTGTGTTGAGCTGTGCACATGAGGTATAGTGGGTCACATGTTGTGCCATGTGGGGATTTTTTTCTAGGAGAAAAAAATGATTAACTCCCCAAAGAAAACATTTATATTTTTTGTCAGATTCATGGAAAATTTTCTTAGAAGTTAAGCCCCAAACGACTCGGGCGCAAAGTAGCACTTTGTTGGCGCACTATGCACTTAGCACGTTGTTTCATGCACGATATAGTGGGCGCATGTGCGGGCTATGCGCGACTATGCACGCATGCACCACTTCCATTTCTTGTGAGATTTGAATTTAATTTGTTCCTATCTTTCCGTAATTTGTTGACGGTCAGGACAAGGGTTAGGATTTTCTCCCAACACTATAAATACTTTCTTGGTGCCTCATTTGAGGACTTACTTCGAAATTGAGAGACGAAGAGAGTTTTGCTACTGTTGTCATTGGGGTCCAAAAGAGTTCATGCGAGTTCAGAAAGGAGGTGACAACAAGCGTTCCAGAAGTTCATATATGAACATACTGGTTCCTGGGAGTATATCGCGTGAGGATGAATCTTGCTTTGAGGAACGATGATTTTTATCACCCCCAGCAAGAATTATTTTCTTCTTCTTCCTCTTCTAGTTTTCTACAAGTTGTAATCTGTTCTGTCTGTTTGCAACTGCGATTGCAAGGAAGAACGCGAAGTATGTTTTGTTCTGTTGCAACTGCGTTTGCAAGAAAGAACATTATGTTTGTTGGTTTGTGATTTTTAGAAATTGTAATCGAAAGACATTGGATATAGTTATTAGTTGGAATCAAGAATAGTCACAGAGAAATTTTTGTGTGAACCTCTAATCTCGAGTACAACTTTAGGGTTAAATAGAGGGTATTCCGAAAGTATTACGTGAACTTTTGTCCATGGTCTTTGTTCTTCCATCTTGATCTGTTTCGGAACTAACAATCTAAAAGCAAGATTTGGATCTGATGGAGAATAATCGTGCAAACATTTTCAATACAAGTTTTAACAAATTTGAGATGCTTGATGGGGAGCATTACAACATCTGGAAGAGAAATGCCACCCTTAATCTTCAACTCGTAAACGTGGACTACGTGTTGACAGATCCTTTGCCTATTATTCCAGAGGATGAAAATGCTCGAAGAATCGCTGAGGCCACTGCTTTGCAGATCAAGTATCAAGTGGAGGAGAGATAACAACATCTGCAAGTTGTTGATACTGAACTTTATAGAGGATTCTCTGGTGGAGTCATATAGCAAGACGGTCCATGCAAATGACGTCTTGTCACGACCCGCACCCTAGAGTAAGGGCACGAGAAGTGGGTACGTCCAGCCTACGCCGCAGTGTCGGCGGTAGAACGCTGTCCTAGGTCAATCATCTAACAATATAAAGGTACCTGTACAGTATATACTCTCCGAATGTAGGTGACATAACAGAAAACAATCTCAATCACATCTAGGGTAGAAAAATGAAAGATAGATAGATAGTAACTCAAAGAGAACAGTAGCATAGATGAAATAAGTCCAAGTGTCTAAGATAACATAACATCCAGAATGTCAACCCAAAATACAATATAAGTCTAAGAGTCTATACATCTCAACATCTCAAAATACAACTCAGAATGTGAGACAAAAAGATAATATGAAAAAGACTGACTAGCTAAACTAGCCTAGACTACTGGGGCAACATCCTCAGCTGCAGGTGGATCCTGCTGAGGGTCCACAACATAAGTATCATCTAGTCCTGCTCCATAATAGGTAGACACCAGGGCCTCATCCTCATCCTCTGTAATATTTTCAACAGGTCCAGTCAGGACAGGAACGAGCACAATACATCTCACGCAGTTCATAGTATGATAGGAAATATAAAGCATGCAATAGAGTAAAATACAGGAAACGCTGAAGGAAGATACATGTAGTAAAAGAGATAACTGTAATGAAATATCTACTATAATAGAGAACTAGCAGTGACTAGTGAGTCAGAGTAAAATATAGACATGTGAATGGCATAGGAGATTCATGACTACAGCTAAAAGTGATTCATGACTACAGCTACTGGGGTAATATCCACATGACTATTTCCATTCCCCCATCCCCAATCAATACACAAGGATCCGTTCAAGTTATGTTAAGATTCGTGATAAGCCCATAAATGGGTGATTCATGAGAGGCCTTGTGAACATGAGAGTACATGAGTCACAAGCGATTCGTGAATCTATGGAAGCATAGAGATACATGATGATTCGTGAAACGCACAAACATGCTGTATCTGATGCTCCCGAGGGGGATAACATCTCATAAAAAGATCCATATAGTACCAATCCGTGATAACAATCGTGTCAGCATCAAGTAAAGTAATCTAGAGCAAGAATATAAATCCTGGCAAGTATGAAACGGTCAGAGAATGTACTCGCCTGATAACTGAATGTCTGAAGAGGATATACTGCCTGAGGAGAGATGTATGGCTCCTAATCAGAGCAATACAAGTCACAATGTATCCACAATGGTAAAAATAAAGTATACAATGCATACTACATGATTCTAGGTCAATCTGGTCAAAAGTCAACTCTTGGTCAACTCTTGGTCAACTCTTGGTCAACTCAACAGTCAAACTAGGTCACAGGAAGTCATACTAGGTCACAGGAAATCAAACTAAGTCAATAAAGTCAAACAAGGTCAAACAAGTCAAGGTTAGTCAAATTTAGGTTAAAGTCAACCCTTGGTCAACATTCTAGTCAAACTAGTCAAGTTATCTAGGGTTTTGGTCAACAATGGTCAGACTAGTCAAATACTAGTCAACATGATCAATCTGGGTCAAGTCTAGGTCAAACTTAGACTAACTAAGGTTTTGGTCAAACAGAGACTAGTCAGCAAGGTAATAGGTCAATGGTCAACTATCTAAGTCAATACTCCATGAGACTAACTCAACCCATGACACATCCTCTAAGTATTCCACTTAACCCCATACATATCTTAATCTACATAGGTCCTTCCACAAAACCCAAGTCACAATAATATACTCATATATAGGTCAAACCTAAACCAACTAGTTAATAGCCTAGGGTTTAGTCAAACATTAGTCAACTAGTCCTTCTATGTTCATCCAGCCATTTCTAGGTCAATTAGGTCATGGTTGACCTATAGTTGACTTTGGTCAACAATAGTCAAACAAGGGTCATTAGAGTACCTAGGTCAAGGGGTTACTTAGACAAATTAGGGTCAACCCCTAACTTGGCCATAGGCTAGTAACTAGGTTCCATAGGCTAATACCATATAGGTATCTATCTCTATACAATATATATATATATATACACATATATATATAACTTTATATATATATATATATATATATATATATATATATATATATATATATATATATATATATATATATATATATACAACATTACTACATAGGCCTATAGTCTATGTAATACTCATATATCATATAGGTATCTATATATATAGATACAATATATAATCTAATACGATATATATAACATATATATATATATATATATATATATATATATATATATATATATATATATATATATATATATATATATTAATATTATATTTTTTTATATATATATATATACAAAACTTATATAATACATATATATAGAGAGAGGAAAATGAGAGAGAGTGAATTAGAGTGAGGGAGAGAGAATGGGGTGAGATACAAAGGGGGCATGGTGTGTGTGTACACAGAGAACACAGGGGGGGGGGTGTTCCAGATTTCTGGAACCCAGAAATCAGACACACACACACACACAAATACACACACACACACACACCTACATATATACATATATGTATATACACATGTACACACATGAATATACCCCTAAATTCCTCCTACACACACATATACATACACTACGTATACATACACTGAAAACATACAATTATATGTATAAAACATAACAAAAATCATTTTGAAATTCAATTTTGAAAACTGGAAAACATTCCAAAATTCTGGAAAATGGCACTGTGCACAGTGAGATGGGGTAAACCCAAATACATCCTCAAAACCCAACTAAGGTGTCCAACCAACGGTTGGTAATGGTGTCCCTAGGTATCCTCTAGTGTCCTAGGTGCCTGACACGACACCACGACACAAATTGATGTGTCAACTCTCACAAAAACCCAATCGGGTAAACACTGACACACACATGTACACTGCGTCGTGCACGCGTGCAACTCTCTCTAGGACACGACACACACTCACGTGTCTCGTGCTCGTGCACGAAGGTTCAACTAGGGGTTGTGCACGTGTCCAAGTGCCTGCCCCGTGTCCACGTCACTCCAGGACACGACACGAGGTCCGTATCAGTCGTGAAAAACATGACTGATACGCGTGTTCAGACCGCGTCGTGCACGGGTTCAAGTGCCTCTTGCTCGCGACACAGGACACGACGCGTCTCGTGCTCGTGTCCATGTGTTCGCCACATGATGGGCTACCCACTCGTGCAAACACGAGGTGCCCTAGTGTCGTGTCCGCGCGACACGACACGCGTGAAGTTGGCCCCCGCGCGCGTGTGCACTGTCAGTGCACGACCAGTGCACGTGTCCTCGTGTCCTCGATATGACACGAGAGTGTCTCAAACTCGGGGGGGGGCTTGTCAGAGGTTGCCTCCACCTCTGTGCCAAATGGCACGTGTCCACGTGGCGTGAGGAGAGAGAAAACAGGGTCGAGTAGCAGGGGATTGTGCGTGCACTGTCACAG
The DNA here is from genome assembly GCA_029216955.1 of Iris pallida. Taxonomy (NCBI): domain Eukaryota; kingdom Viridiplantae; phylum Streptophyta; class Magnoliopsida; order Asparagales; family Iridaceae; genus Iris; species Iris pallida. The sequence continues at coordinate 7,813,860 of JANAVB010034019.1, forward strand.
TGTGTCCGTGTAGATTTTCGACACGAAAATGACACAGTGTCGTGCTCAGTCAAGTGTAGATGTAATCAACAAGTCTAGGGCTACATGAATATGTAATTTGTTTTGCAAAATAACAAAGTTAAATTCTTTGGGGCATTTCACCAAACAAGATTTTATAACCTAGGATACGTGTCCGATACGGACACCAAACCAACCCTAGATTTCACCAAACTTGACCCACGGCTAGGGTAGACCTATATGAATGCATTTATGAAGAAAAAAATAGAATATTAGCTAGGTTTATGGGTATTTACCTATTGATGCAAATTCCAAGGAAACTCAATAAAGAGGGGGTATTTGTCCTTCCACTTGGTGATGCCCAAAGCTTGTGAAATCTGGATTGCTAGCCTCCCTTAGCACCCTTGATGTTGTAGGGTCCCAATGCAAAAGACTAGAGTGAAATTAGATCAAAAATGATCAAGTTATGGAGGTTTGAAGGAAAGGGAATTTTTCTAGGTTTTAATTCATGTAAAATGATCATGAATAAATATGATGGGGTTATATAGGAAGGGGGGTAGTGTAGGGGTGTCCTTTGGCCGGCCATGGCAAGGGGGGGTGTCCTTGGCCTTTCTTCATGGTGAAGGCAAGGACTTTTGGTGCCAAGCAAGGATATTTTGAGGGTTTTAAGCAAAATATCACATATGTGAATATCTAGATATTTTCCCTACTTTAACCAATGACTAATGTCTATCCTCTAGCTTTTAGGTTAGTGGCTAACTTCTAGATTAGGGTAAACTAGGTTAGGAACAATCATGGTACTTAACAATAATTAAATGATATTAAAAACACATAATTCCAAATAAAATCTAGTAAATTACCAAAATACCCTTTTAGGCTAAAATCACTAATTTGATGTTCTAAGCCTATGGCTAGGCTCACATGGTCATGGCAACTTCTAGGCTAAGGAATAACTAGGGTTTACACTAGGGTTATACTAGTAAAATCACAAAGTCATAAGTCATGACTTAGAAATAGTTTTAATTACACTAATAATCACCAAAAATCATATCATGACTAAAACACCATTAATAAATAATAAAAATAATAAATTTTCAGAAATACCCCAATTTCAGAAAACTGGGTGTTACACGTCTGGGAGTCTCTGGAGAAGCACTACAAGTCTGGTGAGAACATAAATAAGGTCTATGTGACTAAAAAGGTCTGAAAGATGCGATTTGAGGATGACAAGACGATGTTGTCTCAAGTCAAAGAAATTTTCAAGTTGCATCAAAAACTTGAGGATGATGGCATGCCTCTTGTGGATGCTTTCATTGTTGGGGGTATTGTATCAAGTTTCCGTCTGGGTGGAACAACTGTTGGCCCAATGATTGTATCATATTTTTGAATATGGTTAATATGTTAAGTTTAGCATTTCTTTATCACTAATCTTCATACAATCGCTATAGCATTTCTACTTATACTTATATCTTTGGTGATATGTGCCCATTGATTTACATCTTAGTGATATGAGCTTATCTATCTTAAATTTAATTGGGTTGCCAAAATCAAAACTATGTTTTTGATTGTGGTCATTCAATTAAGTTTAATCATTATGATATCATTAACATTTATGCCATCACCTTAGCACTTATACTTAAACTTTGTATAGTCCTAATGTGCTTTAATTTATCATACTTGCTACTATGTATATTGCTTTGTTCGTCTAACATGTACATGCAGAAAAGCAATAAGCAAGACCAATGTGGACATATGCAATGAAGAAATCATGGTGGGCCAAAGACGACGGATCCCACAAGATTTCTCTGAACCACCCGACGACATCTCTGGAGCCACGCACCGGGGGTTCCGCTGCCCGGTCAGCGGACGGGGGTCGAGGGGGCAGCGCCCCTCGTCGGGGGTTCGGAGGCGAAGCCCCCGAAAGGTATTCAGTTTTTACAAACTGGATATCTTTGGACAGCTGCCGCCAAGAGAAAAAGCCAGCACCTATCAAAGGAAGAAGCCAAGCCGTGCCATCATCATTTCAAGACTCTGAAGAAGTCTGCACCTGCCTAAGTATATCTGGAGTCTGTAATGAGTCCTAGGAATAATTGTAAACACAAGAAATGGATGGCAAAATCGAAAGCTAGGGCAGAAATAAGCCCAGGATCATTTTTGGTGGAAAACGGCATACCGACGGTATACCGGTGTATACCGACGGTATACCGGTTTTTGTTCACAGAAAGTTTCTGTTTACAAAACCGGCATACCGACGGTATACCGGTCCATACCGACGGTATACCGCTTCCGAAATGTTAAAATTCCAACGGTCGGATTTCCAACCGTTAATGATCCCAACGGCTATATTTCTAGCCGTTGCAATCCCAGACCGGTATACCGCCGGTATGCCGGATCATACCGGCGGTATGCCGGTTCGTGGACTGAAAAGTTGCATTGAGCTCTTTTCAATGCTTTGGTTATAAATAGCCTTGAACCCCTTCATTCAAGGTTGATGCTTTGAGCCTAAAAATTTCTAAACCACCAAAGCCTATCCACAAACAACTCTACAAAGCTTTCATTTGCCATCCATAAATTGTGTTAGAGTTATTGAATTGAAAAGAAAGATCTTCATCCTATTGTAAGGAGATCAAAACCTATTGTGAAAGGATGAAGTTGGAGAGTCTTCGTATCCAAACTCTCGGTTGAAGTTGGAGAGTCTTCGTATCCAAACTCTCGGTTGAAGTTGGCGAGTTCTTCGGATCCAAACTCGTGTTGAAGTTGGCGAGTTCTTCGGATCCAAACTCGTGTGTAACTATTTACTCAAATAGTGGATTAAAGTCGGAGAGAGTTCCGGGACTGGAGTGCCTCTTGGGAGGATACCAGGATACATCGTGTGTCGGTATTGTTATTGCTTCTTCTCTTGCACTTATAATTCTAAATTGTCCATTAGCTTGTGCTAAGTGCTTGATTAGTTAGCTTGACCCTATTCACCCCCCTCTAGGATTCCTACAACAACTTCATTGCAGACATGAACCGTAAGAAGATGGAGGTAGATCTTGATCTGTTTCGGAACTAACAACCTCAAAGCAAGATTTAGATCCGATGGCAAACAACTGTACAAACCTTCTCGATACAAGTTCTAATAAATTTGAGAAGTTTGACAGGGAACATTATAACATTTGGAAGAGAAAGGTCATATTAATCTTTCACAATTTGTCACCCCCCAATTCTGAGAATCGTTCGTCCTCGCTTTGATTCACGCCAAATCATTTGTCCTCGCTTAGGCGTGATGTCGTACAAGTCTAGTATTGCACTTGTACAAGACAAAGACGGTACAAAATTGATAATCTTCAAATTGCAACGGCAGAAGCAAACAAGTTGAAGTTAGTGAGGACATTCTGTCTTATCGAATTGAAACACATCACTGATTTATAGCAGCGGAGATAAGCATATAACTTGAAGTCGCACAGATATATATAAAAATGTATTCTCTTTATTGACAATTGAAGTAGAGTACATGACTTGTAATGGAATACAAAGTTTACAACACATCTCACTTTACATTGATAGCCAACTGAACAAATGCCATAAAGCTTACATTTGATACATTGGATTACAATTCGATATACCGACTTGGCTTACAACTCATTTGGTACAACTGATTACAATGTTCCATATATTATGCCCTTTATAAACAGAAGACATCATCTTTTCAAGGAGAGCATCTTCATGCCCAACAAATCTTCGATGTCGCGAGATCGATCAAGCCAATTTTCGTGTACAGAACTTTTCAAGCACGAGCACCTAAAAAGAGTGCCCACGTCAGTACATTATCTATGTACTGGCGAGCAGAACCAGCCCACTCGCCTAAACCGACACTAAGTGATCAACTTTAGGAAACTTTTATTAAAGTAATATTTCTATTTGGGGCCTAGCATCCAATTACAGTTCATGAGTAAAAACATTGAAAGTATGTAAACTTGTTCTCGCAGTGTTCATGTAAAGGCATCTCTTAAGCAATATTTGAGTTAACATACATTGAACATGTTATAGTGATATTCTCATAGAAGGCAACACTTTAGCATACTGTACTTAACATGTTAGACAGGTTCTCATTTGTAAGGCAACATCACAACATCATTTTGTTTAGCATGTTAAGCAGGCAAGAACCAACATATATATTGAATATATCACATTTAAGTGATTTCTTAGCCGATTCTCTCGTACCTGCATCAAATACAGGTTATATGTTACACTTACTCTGCCTGCACAAGACATTCATTAGCGTGCATCCTGACTACATGACCACTGCTGTTAGTGCACCATTTAGGACGTTGCCATATAGGACTTCAACGATAATCGACGCGCCATTTCACCGAGTTGCGAGCCCGAATGAAATGTCCCGATACCATGTACCCTTAAAGTTCGTTTACACTTTTTCCATGGTCAGATCGGTCCCCCTAACGTCCCGGGGTACCGTCCGAGGAAGCAGTCACCCCCTTGTGCACAAGTTGTCCATGACCCTGCGAATGCGTGTCCGACTCGATCGTGAACGTAAACGCATGGTAAAAAAATTAAAAGAATTAAAGACAACAGTGCATCAGCATTCAACTCATTCAAGTCATGTTCAATGACCTATTCATTCTCAACATTACCATCATTTCACTTGGTGATCTCAACGATCCCAAGCCTCATCATTTCTCATTGCATCAATCATTCATTTCTCATTCCATCAACTCAGATACATTAAAGCATTCCCACATTATTCATTTTTCAAGGGACATGTTGCATTTCATTTATCATTTCTATGGACAATATCATTTCATCTCATTGCTTATAAAAGAAATGTGGCTATGCGTGATGTACGACATTGAGAATTGTATGTGACGAATGGAATTGAGAACCACGAAATGTGTTGGATAGTGTTGGTAGAGGGTGTGACGATATAGACGACTGTCAGTTGGGATATAGATTGCTGAGTTATGACTTAGTGGTATGATGTTGTCATACGGACCGAATAGTATAATTTTATAGTTATGTTGAGACTATCGGAATCGATGACCCTTAAATAGTTAGCCTCGATATTGTAAGCCCCCTGAATTTCCGGGATTATTTTGAAATTTCTAAATAAATTATTTTTCGATAATTTATTTCTGATTTAATTAATTTTGATCATTAAATGCTCTTTACCGTGACTTGGAATTCTAGAGCATCAGGGATGCCAGTCTCTGGAAACTTCCTTCTTGAAGTTTGTAGTATACGAGATTATCTACATATTGATATATCGTGTCCCACTCGAACTTATTCCCTTGTGCTCCATTTGCTTCGTGCAAATTTTGGGTCAATTTAGACCAATTTATCGTCTGCGGTAATTCGTGACTTAATTTTCAATTTAATTTCCGGACCCGACATCGATCCAATCCAGTCGCCCCAATATATGGCCCTGGCCTGTTTTGAGCCTACTATGCATGTGCCACTTGCGTGCCACCGATCTGATCTCCCTTGTGCTCCCATTCCATCCGTGATTTTAATTGGTTTAAATTGTAAATTAATTAAATCTTGGCTTCGACTTTGTCCAAACTTGGCCCAACGTCCGACCCAGTTTGGCATGGACCCTACCATGACTGCCCATACATCCCACTGATGTGTCTGCATTTTTTTCCTATTTGAAAATACGTTTATTTTATATAATTATCTCTACCCCTCTCTTTTATATATGTATATATACACATATATATTATATAATATCTCTCTCTCTTTCTCTCTCTCCTTACACCTCACAAGATAAGCCCACACCCCATCACCTCACTCCTCTCCCCCAATTCCAGCCGACCCCCCTCTCTATAATATCTCTCATTCTCTCTCTCCTTCTTTATATTTTTCCCACACATAAACTAACTCTCTCTCTCTCTCTCTCTCACTCCTTATAATTACACACACACACACACACATGATTCTCTCTCACTTTCCCACAACAGCACAACCGAGCCCAACCCCTTGGCCAAGCTCCCCAGCTCCTCCAACTCTCTCCTCCCCCTCCATTTTGGCCGAGCTCCCCCATGGCAGGCCGATCCCGAGCTCTCCTCCTCCCTTCCTCCTTCTTCTTCATCAACCACACACCACCTCCACCATTTAACATCATCATCATCAACCTCCACCGCACCACCAAGACGGCCGACCACCACCTCTCCTCGACCCGCCACCCTCGCCGTAGCTGGCCGCCGCCGCCGCGCACCCCAACAGCAGCAGCCGCAGCAGCAGCAGCAGCAGCGCACTGTGCGCGCGCGCGGGCCGCCGTCGCGCGTTGTCGCGCCGCAGCACGGCGCTGCTGTCGGCCGTGGCCGGCCACCCATGGCCGGGCGACCCCGGCGAGCTTTCCCGTGGCGCGCATCGACTTCTCCGACGCGCCGCCTAGCCGATTCGTGCGTTTGGCACGGGTTCCCGCCGTGACGTGCTCGGAAACGAAGTCAGAATCTCGTTTTGGGACAGCGACTTCGCGTCGATTTTCTGGACAATCCGACCGTTGGATAGGCGATTTCTTCACTCTGTTACAATCTAGGTATATACCCCTTCACTCCCCTCAAATTTCATCCGTTAATTTCGTCGTTTAATAGATCAAAATCGGCCACCAAGTTGACACTTTAAATTGTATTATTTTTGGACAGTTTTATGCAGCCGACTTCGTCGACTCGTATCTCCTCCGACGTAGCTCCGGTTGGCGCGCTATCAGTTCTTGTGCGAAGCTGGTATAACCCTCTTCTTGCCCCCTTTAGATTTCATTTCAGTTTGATCTTGTTAGGTCGGTCGAATTTGACGCCAAAGTTGGCCGTTCGAATTCTTAGTGTTGCACTTGTAAATTCCATTTTTGAACCCGGGACTCCGGATTCAATTTCTGACACCACCAATAGACTCGTGGCGTCGTTCTGGCATGTTTTCGTATAAAGTTTGTTAGATTTGGAGGACGTGGGCCCTGGCACGTATTTCGGTGCAAAGCGGGCCCCACAGTCCGGGTCAACGGGACTTTTTGACGCCGGCTCATCGGAATCCAATTTCGGATATACCGTTGAGTTTGTATCGTCATTATGGACTCGTTGACATATAATTTGCTAAGTTTTAGTGGACATTGGTTCCGACACGCATTTTGGTGCAAGTCGGATACCAATATCCGGGTCAACGGACCAATCTGAGATCGGGTCATCGGAATCCAATTTCGGATATACCGTTGAGTTCGTATCGTCATTATGAATTCGTGGACATATAATTTGTTAGGTTTTGTGCACTTTTATTCTGACATATTTTTCGGTACAAAGTGGGTCCGACACGGACACCATTTTGGCCCGAAATTACCTTTTTGCTCCTGTGTCCAAATTGGACTTATGGATAGGCTATCCTAGCTGATTTGACCATTCTGGACACGTTGGTGATGGTTGTTTCACCATCCGACAACGTCTGTAGGTTTTCACCATATTATTATAATCTTTCTCCTTTGTTGTATTTTGAGATCCATCGATTCCAGTGATTTCACAATCACTGAAATTGATATGTTTACCCTATAGATGTTTATAGAGACTAGCCTTGACACCGTTTGACCATGGATGACTGCTTTGACAGAACGTCGAAGTCGAGTCAATATTCGACCTAGTTAAACCTAGAGTTGACCAGAGTTGACTAGGGTTGACCAGTTGACCAAAAGTCAACTGTAAGTCAACCTTTGACCCCTTTGACCTAGTTTGACTTGGTTTGACTTCCTGTGACCTAGTTTGACCTAGTGTGACTCAGTGTGACCTAGTTTGACTTAGTTGACTGAGTCTGACCTAGATTACGTAGCTTATACTATAGAATCAAGCCTAACACTGTTGAACCCTAATTAGTTTATATATATCTTATCTTTAGGTCTGTGGCATTACTCTGAGCATCGACCTCATTGACAGCTCGGGACCCCAGGCGAGTACATTCACTGATAGTTTTCATTGTCTTGATATCTGCTATATCCGATTCAGTCGTAGTGTCTTACTTGATTCTCAGTCACGATAGTTCACGGAGTAGTATTGTCGGATTCATGTCATGAGATGTCATTCCTACATTTCTTGGGATACTGGTACTTACTTGGTCTTGATTCTTGTACTTGCATTGACGCCGATTCCTGAAGAGGACTTGCTCCCCTCTTAGGGAATCCCGCGTCATGACGTGCTATGTCCGGATCCGTATACTATTCGGGAAAGTGAGGAATTTTATAGATAGTGTGATCAATGCCCACCTTGAGTTACTACTTGTATCATAGCTATACCCTCACCTCACGATGGGTATAGCCTGACCTGTGCTACTACTTGCTCCATAGCTTACCATCTCGGCCGGACCGAGTCCACGTACTTGTAGCCGATCGGCTGGAAGTCTGATTCTTGACCCATACCGATCACATTAGGCTATAATATTTGAGGCATATTTTATATTTACTTGTCTTATCATATATCCTGATCTGCTATACATTCAGTACTCTCTCACCATGCATGATATACAGTTACTCACATGCTCAACATGCCTTTACATTGTACCTTGATTGGAGACCAAGTTATGCTCGGGAGAAGAGTTACAACCCCGGTCCTTGTTTGGTTTAAGGGTTGTAACTCGGCTTCCGAACGGTTCCCAAGTTTTCATATATCTTTGTCTTGTAGTTCATTATACTGTCTCTTACAGAATTTGTCAATTCACATGGAACTGTTGTTAGTGTTTGTACTTGCTCATTTTCCTGACAGGATACCGTTGATAATATTTTAGGAGTTATACCATTAGTGGACTTCATGATGTTGCTAGCTGGGGTGGATCTCACTATTCTTCTATGTGAGTTGCCTGGTAGTTATCCTTAGTTAGTCTTGTTGTTCCTTCTTTATTTTCTTGTCTTATGATCATTATAGATTTTAGTTGTTCTAGTGATATTGTTATTAATTCTTGTCTTATCTTCCTTAGTTTTCGTAATGTGACATGAGTACATTTCTAGTTATGGATTCTTGGATGTTGTAGTTAGTATAGTGTACTTGACAGCGTTCTACCGTCGATACCGCGGCGTAGGCTGGGCGTGGCCCACGTATTCGTACCCGTATATCCGGGTGCGGGTCGTGACACGTTTTTAGTGGTGGCCCATGTAGGTCAGTCTTTGTAATTAATGCGAAGTCGTGGTAGTACTTGAGCTTATCTGTACTACTGCGAGCCTGTCCTAGGATTAAGATTGAGTCATGGCATATTTTAGGATTTGGTACTCAGTCACATATTAGGAACTCTTGGTAGATTCCAGGGATGACCCCTGGAAATCTTATTTCGAAGGCTTTCAAATCTTTTCCCACTTGTTTCCATTCGTCCTGATTTCTGAACTATCTGTCCGTATCAAACTTTATTCCTTCTTGGAATGAGTTTGTGGACCCCAAAGGGAAGGTATAAGTTGGACTTGTATATCATCTAGGTTGGGGAGAGAATATGATTTACCAACCTCGTATCATGGTCGAGGTTGTTTTAGATTATATTTCTATCTTGACCTAGGTAGTACCTTCGGGACTTTCCCTGAGATTTTCCTCAGAACCCTATCTCGGAAGTTGTTTCCGTTGTTTCTATTAACTTACCCTTGACTTGTTGTTGAATTTTAAATCTTAATATTCGTTGTTGACCTTTGATTTTGTTTTGGATAATTCTTTTAAGAATTAAGTTAAGATATCCTGATAAACATAATTTGGACGAGGACGATGAGAACAGTAAGTGTCTACTTTATTTATGGAGTTTAGAATTCATCGCAGTTATATTAGCTAGCGAGACAAGGACATGGAGCCTGATTTGGATATACTATCCTAGTTATGTCATTTAGATTCTCTTGCAGCCATACCGATTGGCGTGGTAAGGAATCTAGATGACATGATTATAGGGTGTATACCATAGTTATGGACTTCATTGTTTATTACCGCTATGCTTACTGGCGTGGCGAGAATTCTGGCAACATGATTTGGGATAGACATGTATGGTTATCAGATCGTATCTTAAATTGATTCACTTGTTTTAACCTATTAGGCAAGAGCAGTTCCTACTATTACTTTTGTTTTCCCATTCTTCTCTTCCCCATCGCATGATGATTTCCTCATCTTACCCTTACTTCTTCCGTCTTGATCAATTATGTCTTGGTTCCACCAATTACCTATCTCGTATCTACTTCTGTCAGCCATACTTTGAAAACCTTGAAAATTTTAAATTTTTCATATCTTTTATCTTGGGAGAAATCGAGGAAGTATCGTAAACATCCGTCTCGGAGTAGACATTGTTGGTAGTAGTCGAAGCAGAGCGAGATGATTACCCCGGCTTCCTTCTACGATCCCATATTCTGGTTTCTATGATAACAGAAGCAATTCAATTCTACATCCTTGATTTGTTTATTATATTTTGATATCGTGAGATTGATCCTCTCTGATTGACCAATCGATTCTGGTTGTCTAGTTTATCGTGCCAAAGAGTCTCGATTGTTGATTAAACTTAAATGGTTTCAAATTCCATTGTGATATGATTTCCTTCTTAGATGCTCGTGTCCAGACTTCGTTGATTTTGTTCTCCATCTTGCCCAAATTCTGATTTACTCAAAACTTGATAAATTTAAATCGTGCTGAGACTAATTGGACAATGCTATCATCACTCGTGCTTTAAACTTTCGATTCAATTCTGGTAAATGACTAAATTCTATTCCAATCACGATTAGGCTTCATACTATCCTTGATTATTCCGGAGTCTCATGTTGGTCATGCCTAAAACCGTTATACTTTTGACCAAGGTTGAGCTGACCGTATCTATGATCGTATTAAGATTCAATTTTGAGCATGTTTGGATTTTGAAACACTCGTGCCTATACTCTTTTCGACTTTGATTTGATTTTCTGATTGTATCTGAAAATTCCTGGTGCTTAATCATGCCTAGATGATCTAGCGTGACTAAGGCAACTTGGAGTTCCTTGATCGTAATTTTAACGATCATAACTATGCATATCATCTTACTTCTAAATTGTGCTTTTAAGACCTTGATTTTGAATTCATGATTTATTCGTCATTCACAACTGAACTTGGATCTTGATCGTGCTTATGTGACCTATAATCTGATTTCTATCAATTCTATCTCTCAATCGTGCTATACTCAAATTTTTCTCTCCATTTGCTTCTCTTAGCCTTGTTTTAGATTGTGACTATCCGACTTTAATTTTCATGATCTTGATAATCTTAACCCTAAATCTAATTTCATCGAGCTAAAATCCTGTTAATCAATGTTTGACTCGATTGTAACCGGACGAAGCTCAAGTTTTGATTTCGTTGTCATATCTAAATCGTGCCCCAATGACTTGACTTATTTCTGAAATCATGCACATATGATTTTGTTTGTATCATGATTCTATCGTGGCAAATCCCTCATCGTGCCTGAACAATTTTAAATCGATTATCTTGATCGTGCAAAACTCGTCATTTTTGGATCGTGCCTTAAATATTCCCTAAATCTTCTATCATGTTTTAACCCCCACTACCAACCTTTAATTTCAAGGACGAAATTTTTATAAGGTGGGTAGGATGTAAGCCCCCTGAATTTCTGGAATTATTTTGAAATTTCTAAATAAATTATTTTTCGATAATTTATTTTTGATTTAATTAATTTCGATCATTAAATGATCTTTACCGTGACTTGGAATTCTAGAGCATCAGGGATGCCAGTCTCTGGAAACTTCTTTCTTGAAGTTTGTAGTAGACGAGATTATCTTCATATTGATATATCGTGTCCCACTCGAACTTATTCCCTTGTGCTCCATTTGCTTCGCGCAAATTTTGGGTCAATTTAGACCAATTTATCGTCTGCCGTAATTCGTGACTTAATTTCCAATTTAATTTCCGGGCCCGACATCGGTCCAATCAAGTTGACCCAATATATGGCCCTGGCCTGTTTTGAGCCTACTATGCACGTGTCACTTGCGTGCCACCGATCTGATCTCCCTTGTGCTCTCATTCCATCCGTAATTTTAATTGGTTTAAATTATAAATTAATTAAATCTTGGCTTCGACTTTGTCCAAACTTGGCCCAACGTCCGACCCAGTTTGGCATGGACCCTACCATGACTGCCCATACATCCCACTGATGTGTCTGCATTTTTTCCCTATTTGAAAATACGTTTATTTTATATAATTATCTCTACCCCTCTCTTTTATATTTGTATATATATACATATATATTATATAATATCTCTCTCTTTCTCTCTCTCTCCTTACACCTCACAAGACAAGCCCACACCCCATCACCTCACTCCTCTCCCCCAATGCCAGCCGACCCCCCTCTCTATAATATCTCTCATTCTCTCTCTCCCTCTTTATATTTTTTCCACACATAAACTAACTCTCTCTCTCTCACTCCTTATAATTACACACACACACACACATGATTCTCTCTCACTCTCCCACAACAGCACAACCGAGCCCAGCCCCTTGGCCAAGCTCCCCAGCTCCTCCAACTCTCTCCTTCCCCTCCATTTTGGCCGAGCTCCCCCATGGCAGGCCGATCCCGAGCTCTCCTCCTCCCTTCCTCTTTCTTCTTCATCAACCACACACCACCTCCACCATTTAACATCATCATCATCAACCTCCACCGCACCACCACGACGGTCGAACACCACCTCTCCTCGACCCGCCGCCCTCGCCGTAGCTGGCCGCCGCCGCCGCGCACCCCCACAGCAGCAGCAGCAGTGCACTGTGCGCGTGCGCGCGGGCTGCCGTCGCGCGCTGCCGCACGGCGCTTCCGCCGGCCGTGGCCGGCCACCCATGGCCGGGCGACCTGGGCGAGCTTTCCCGTGGCGCGCATCGACTTCTCCGACGCGCCACCTAGCCGATTCGTGCGTTTGGCACGGGTTCCCGCCGTGACGCGCTCGAAAACGAAGTCAGAATCTCGTATCGGGACAGCGACTTCGCATCGATTTTATGGACAATCCGACCGTTGGATAGGCGATTTCTTCGCTCCGTTACAATCTAGGTATATACCCCTTCACTCCCCTCAAATTTCATCCGTTAATTTCGTCGTTTGATAGATCACAATCGGCCACCAAGTTGACACTTTAAATTATGTTATTTTTGGACAGTTTTGTGGAGCCGACTTCGTCGACTCGTATCTCCTCCGACGCAGCTCCGGTTGGCGCGCTACCAGTTCCTGTGCGAAGCTGGTATAACCCTCTTCCTTCTCCTTTTAGTTTTCATTTCAGTTTGAGCTTGTTAGGTCGATCGAATTCGACACCGAAGTTGGCCGTTCGAATTCTTAGTGTTGCACTTGTAAATTTTATTTTTGAACCCGGGACTCCGGATTCAATTTCTGACACCACCAGTAGACTCGCGGCGTCGTTCTGGCATGTTTTCATATAAAGTTTGTTAGATTTGGAGATATGGGCCCTGGCACGCATTTTGGTGCAAAGCGGGCCCCACAATCCGGGTCAACGGGACTTTTTGACGCCGGCTCATCAGAATCCAATTCCGGATATACCGTTGAGTTCGTATCGTCATTCTGGACTCGTTAACATATAATTTGCTAGGTTTTAGTGGACATTGGTTCCGGTACGCATTTCGGTGCAAGTCGAATACCAATATCCGGATCAACGGACCAATCTGAGATCGGGTCATCGGAATCCAATTTCGGATATACCGTTGAGTTCGTATCGTCATTCTGGATTCATGGACATATAATTTGTTATGTTTTGTGCACTTTTATTCCGGCACGTTTTTCGGTACAAAGTGGGTCCGATACGGACACCATTTTGGCCCAAAATTACCTTTTTGTTCCTGTGTCCAAATTGGACTTATGGATAGGCTATCCTAGCTGATTTGACCATTCTGGACACGTTGGTGATGGTTGTTTCACCATCCGACAACGTCTGTAGGTTTTCACCATATTATTATAATCTTTCTCCTTTGTTGTATTTTGAGATCCATCGATTCCAGTGATTTCACAATCACTAAAATTGATATGTTGACCCTGTAGATGTTTATAGAGACTAGCCTTGACACCATTTGACCATGGTTGACTGCTTTGACTGAACGTCGAAGTCGAGTCAACATTCGACCTAGTTAAACCTAGAGTTGACCAGAGTTGACTAGGGTTGACCAGTTGACCAAAAGTTAACTGTAAGTCAACCTTTGACCCATTTGACCTAGTTTGACTTGGTTTGACTTCCTGTGACCTAGTTTGACCTAGTGTGACTCGGTGTGACCTAGTTTGACTTAGTTGACTGAGTCTGACCTAGATTACGTAGCTTATACTATAGAATCAAGCCTAACACTGTTGAACCCTAATTAGTTTATATATATATTATCTTTAGGTCTGTGGCATTACTCTGAGCATCGACCTCATTGACAGCTCGGGACCCCAGGCGAGTACATTCACTGATAGTTTTCATTGTCTTGATATCTGCTATATCCGATTCAGTCGTAGTATCTTACTTGATTCTCAGTCACGATAGTTCACGGACTAGTATTGTCGGATTCCTGTCATGAGATGTCATTCCTGGATTTTTTGGGATACTGGTACTTGCTTGGTCTTGATTCTTGTACTTGTATTGACGCCGATTCCTGAAGAGGACTTGCTCCCCTCTTAGGGAATCCCGCGTCATGACGTGCTATGTCCGGATCCGTATACTATTCGGGAAAATAGAAAATTTTATAGATAGTGTGATCAATGCCCACCTTGAGTTACTACTTGTATCATATCTATACCCTCACCTCACGATGGGTATAGCCTGACCTGTGCTACTTCTTGCTCCATAGCTTACCATCCCGGCCAGACCGAGTCCACGTACTTGTAGCCGGTCGGCTGGAAGCCTGACTCTTGACCCATACCGATCGCATTAGGCTATAATATTCGAGGCACATTTTATATTTACTTATCTTATCATATATCCTGATCTGCTCTACATTCAGTACTCTCTCACTATGCATGATATACAGTTACTCACATGCTCTACATGCCTTTACATTGTACCTTGATTGGAGACCAAGTTCTGCTCTGGAGAAGAGTTATAACCCCGGTCCTTGTTTGGTTTAAGGGTTGTAACTCGGCTTCCGAATGGTTCCCAAGTTTTCATATATCTTTGTCTTGTAGTTGTCACCCCAAGTTTTCAAATTAGGGGTATTTTTGTCATTTTTCAAGTTTTATAATTTTTAGAAATTTTTATTTTTTTTATGTGATTTTTAGGAATTTATTTGAGTCGGTTTGAATTTTATCCAATTCGGACCCAATTTGGAGACCCGGGTAGCCTGGACCCTAGTGGGACCCCCATACTAGCTGGGCTTAGCCCATGTACCATCATAAATAGGCTAGAAATTATTAACCTAATTTAGAGACTTAATTAGTCGTTTAAAATCAAACCGAAATCAAACCGAACCAACCCGATTACAAATTGAACCAAACTTAGGTTATTGGGTTGTGGGCTATTGGATCCCAACCCAATAGCCCTTGGATGGGGTGGCCGGCCATGGCTTAAGTCACCCCCCTTTTTCTTTGTTACTTCTTCACAAAGCAATTCTTCTTCTTCAAATTCTTCCTTTCTTTTTCCAAGTCTTCCTCCTCCCAAGCAAGTTAGGTATGCCATTAAACCCTCCATTAATTCTCCTTTCCATTTTTGTCATTTACATTAAGTGTAGAGAATTCAATTCTCTACACTTTGCCCCTATTTTGTAGGTTTTTCTCTAGAGTTTGGTTAAGTGGTTAATTAAGGATGTTTATATGTTAATGGTGGGTATATATGTATATGTATATATATATATATATATATATATATATATATATATATATATATGTATGTATAGATATATATATAGAGGAATATATATGTATGTATGTATTTGTGTGTGTGTGTAGAGAGTGGTGGGAGAGGGAATGAGAATGGTGGTGTGGTTGTGTGTGTGAGAGTGTGTGTGTGAAATTATATAGGTATATGTGTATTTGTATATATATTTTATGTTTATGTATGTATATATAATATGTATATGTGTGTGTGTATATATGTATATGTGTGTGTGTGTGTATATATGTATATATGTGTGTGTGTATAGGTGTAGAGATATATGGATATATATATATAGAATTAGATAGATAGATATATAGATAGATAGATATATAGATAGATAGATATATATATAGATAGATAGATATAAAAAAAAAAAAAAAAAAAAAAAAAAAATATATAGATAGATAGATATATATATAGGTATATATATATTTATAAAGAGAGGAGAGGAGGGAGTGAAGTAGGAGGATTAAGAGGAGAAGAAGAAGAGGATTAGCAGCAGCAGCAGTGGCTGCTAGCAGCAGGCAGCAGCTGCACTAGCAGTGGCAGCAGCAGCTGCACTAGCATTAGCAGCAGCAGCTGCATTAGCAAGCAGCAGCAGCAGCAGCCTGCAGAGCAGGCAGCAGCAGCAGCAGGAGCTGCCCCAGGCAGCTCCTTCCCCCCCCCCCTTGTGACCCCCTTGTACACTATAAACCCCCCCCCCCATTTAGTATATATGTAGGTATATATATATATAGATATATATGTTGATATAGAGAGGAATAGATAAGAAATTAGATAGAAGAGAAAAGTATTTTGGTAGTTAAGAATGAGAAGAGGAGTTTAGAATTTGAATATAGAGAAGAGGAAAACTAGAGAAGTTAGATCAAGAAGTAGAGAGTAGAAAAGAGGAGTATGAGGAGGAATTAGATTTAGGAAAATAAGGAGAAGAAGTTAAGAAGGAGAAGAGCTAGAATAGAGGGTTAAAGAAGAGGTTGGGTGCGAGGCCAAAAAAGGAGGATTTTGATAGAAATTGAGTTAGAGGGCGAAATTGAGCCCGGAGCATCGGATCGCGATGAAACTTGACATAGGCCTAGGTTACGTGATTTAGATTTTGCGGGTAAGCTCCCGGATGGAAATCGGGGTCATAGGGCGCCGGTATCGCGCCGTATCAGCACGTATCTTAAAATATTCGAGATATCTGCAACGGGCCGTATCGTGGACTGGACGTCCACTTTATCTAGGTATTATGGTAGATGACGAACCTATAGGATAGTACCCTACTACCCTAGAGAGCACGGGTCAAAATAACTAGCGTAGGTAGGCTATCTAGATAATCGCCGAGGGTGAAATTTTACCCTTAAAAAGGGTAAAATAGGGAATTGGCCTACGGCCGAGATTTGAGTTTCCAAGTCCAAGATGGACTTGGATATGGGTTGTATAGGTTGGTAATGAGTAGGATTTAGCCGTCTAAGCCTAGTCTTGGACCCGGTTGACCACGGTTGACTTTTTGGACTAAAAGTCAACTATGAGTCAACTCTTTACCCAAATTAGTTCCAAATTCAATTTAACTTGGACAGTTGACGAAAAGTCAACTATTAGTCACCAGAGACCTAGGGTTGACCTAGAGTTGACCAGAGTTGACCTGTTGACCAAAAGTCAACGGTAAGCCAGTTTTTGACCTAGATTGATCCGGTTTAACTTCTAATGTTCTCCCATGACCAAGATTGACCCGACTAGACATGTCTTGACCTAGAATGACTAAATAGGATTTAATTTGATTTAACTTTACTTCCTAAACTTAGTATTGATACGTCTTGTTTTCTATAGGTCCTCGAGGCACTGCGGTTGATCCAGTCGACGTATTTTATTATCTTACAGGCGAGTACATTCTCTGATACTTATTCCCAATTTATGATAACTGTTATGATTCATGTACTTAGTGTTGATATGCTTATTCCCGACACATGGTTCTCACGGATTGGTATTCTTGGATCCCGACGAGAGATGTTTTCTCCTTCTTAGGTTGGAATATATTGTGCAAGCACCCTTGTAGCTCTTGCTCGATATATGGTCACTGATTCTAGAGAAGGCTAGCTACCTTCTCATTAGAATCCCGTGCAGTGACGTGTCCTGTTTGGATCCATTCTACCAGTTGGGGTAGGGGGAGTAGTAGCGTATGCCTGTGATCATATCCCCTTGTATTCTTGAACAGTGTGAGTCATATACCGCACTTATGACTTGCCAGGCCGATTCTCGACAGGTACCCAAGCCGATCACAAGCTGAAACTATTACTCACACACATTGGATATATAGCTTACCTTGATTGTGTACATGCCATGATCCCGTTCTATTCTTCTTGTTCTAGCTCTAGCTTTACAGCTTACCATGCCATGATACATACATGTACACTCCATGATTCATTGTATATGCTCTATTTACAGTCTTATAGCTTTTATTCTATCTTGAGATCTGTTATGAGATATATGTACTCGTTCCATCCTGACTGGACTGTTGATAAAATATTACAGATTTCGACGAGGGAGATTGCAGTACCTACTACGGTCCGGACGACGTAGTGGGCCTAGACTTGGTCCCGCAGGGCGTAGCTCCGCCTGACGAGACCGTACCACTTGTATAGTTTAAAGTAGGTCTTGTACTGGACTTGTCTCCAGTTACTTTTGAGACTGTACTACTTTTGACACTGTATTTATATATGGACTGTATTAGAGACTGGACATTGTATATTCTTTGTTTCTGGACTTGACAGGTTATATTTTCTCGTCTTGTTGTCTTTATCTTTCAGTCTTTACTTTTCGTCTTAGAGTTGTGATTGAGCATTATATATATTCATTGCTTGTCCTCCGTTCGGAGTTGACTATATTCTCGACAGATTTTGTTATATATATAAACTGTTGTCAGACTAGAAAATACACAGCGTTCCACGCCGTTTTTCCGGTGAGGGCTGGGCGTTGTCGCGTCACGTGCCCTTGTAGCGGGTGCGGGTCGTGACACGTTTTAGTGGTGGCCCACGCAGGTCCTGAAGTCGCAATTAGTGCGATGTCGTAGCGGCACTCGTCTTAGAGTGTTGACTACGAGCCTGTGTTACCCATAGGAAGTAGTAGGCTAAGAGTACTCAATCACAGTAGGATCTTTTCTTGCTTATCTTGCTTACCGTCTTTGATATCGATTTACTGCATTCTAGCTGTCCTCCTTTGATATTGCCTTCATGTGCCATATTGATATCTTCTTCTCAATTTATCTCCAGGATATTGATGACTCATTCTCCTGGCGAGGAGCACGGGGAGACGGAGAGGTCTGCCACCTCTGGCGGGCAGGCTCCGGTCACTTCTCCGGCTGATGGGATTTCTGTTGGGGCTCTCAGAGGTACTCCTCTAGCTACCTCGATGACCGTCCCTGGGGCCATTGCGGGTGCTCTTCCCGTAGTGTCAGGGGCTACAGCGGGAGCTGCCGGGGGCGTTCTTCCTCCTCAGCAGGGGACTCTTCCGGTAATGATGGGAGCTATTCCTCCATTGCCTCCTCTGCCAACAGACATGGGGCAGATGCTAGCGTTCTTCCACCAGGTGCTTGAGTCCCAGCGGGCCCAGCACGAGGCTCAGTTGAGGCAGTTAGAGGCCATGCGTCAGGGCATGGAGGATGCACACAGGTTGGCAATGGCGGCAGTGGAGCGTGGGGCTCCACAGAGGGAGGTTCAGCAGCAGCAGCAGCCGAAGATCGGGGATATCCAGGCTTTCAAGAAGCTTGGTCCGAGGGATTTCAAGGGGACGGAGGGCATTATTTATGCTGATGACTGGCTCGAGGATATCGAGCGCCAGATGGGAGCCTGTCGCCTGGCAGCCGACCTGAGGGTCGAGGCGGTTGGGTTGCAGTTGTTAGATATTGCCCGGACATGGTTTCGGAATGAGCCGGCTCTTGCAGGAGAGGGCCATACTTGGGCAGAGTTTCGGGCCCTGTTCAGAGAGAAGTTCTTTTCCCCTACGGACAAGATTGGCCTGGTGCGGCAGTTCCAGAACCTGCAGCAGGGCAGTATGACCGTAGAGGAGTATGCGGCGGAGTTCGGCCGGCTGAGCCGATACGCCGAGTACATGGTGAGTGACCCGGTGATCTGAGCGGAGCGCTTCCGGGAGGGATTGGCATGGGATATCAAGATCCTGATCCCTTCCTTCTATGCGACATACGCAGAGGTTTACGCGGAGGCTCGGAAGGTAGAGAGGGAGTTGGGCTTGAAGCCGAAGAGGGATCGAGATTTGTTTTCGGGGGCCAGTAGCAGCGCAGAGGCTGCTAAGCGCTCTCAGCTTCAGCATCAGCCTTTCCAGCATCAGACCAGAGCACCGGTTCAGCAGGTGCAGCACACTCAGCCGAGGCAGGCTCAGCATGGGGCTCCTTGCCACTTCTGCAGGAGACCTGGTCACGTCTGGGAGGTTTGCCGGAAGAGGCTGGGTTTGTGCCTCTACTGCGGGGAGGCTGGACATCAGTTGAGAGATTGTCCTGCGAACCCTCGCAGGGTAGCCCGTGGAGCGATAGCAGCTCAGGGAGCACAGGGTAGGCCACCTATGGCACCGCATCACGCCCTCCACCAGCAGCGGGATATACCCCGCCAGGACAGGGTTTTTGCGATGGCAGTTGAGGATCCTGCACGCATTGGACTAGGAGGTAGGGTCTTGCTCTTTCTTTTACCTGTTTCTTTCCATCCATTGATTGTTGATTGCTTTCTTAGTACCTTTAGTTGCATATGTGATGATCATGCTAGATAAGTAGAACACCCCAATGAAGACTGCAATAACATGATACTGTAGAGATTTAAAACCATGCATGTGTTATGATTTCCTGGGTTACATGTTATATAACTTAGGATAAAATTTAGTAGACCTTGATTGTGGGGTGCTTGACCTAGAGAAGAGTACGACCGTTTGAATTTCGAGGACGAAATTTTTTTAAGGAGGGTAGATTTGTCACCCCCAGTTTTCAAATTAGGGGTATTTTTGTCATTTTTCAAGTTTTAAAATTTTTAGGAATTTATTTGAGTCGGTTTGAATTTTATCCAATTCGGACCCAATTTGGAGACCCGGGTAGCCTGGACCCTAGTGGGACCCCCATACTAGCTGGGCTTAGCCCATGTACCATCATAAATAGGCTAGAAAGTATTAACCTAATTTAGAGACTTAATTAGTCGTTTAAAATCAAACCGAAATCAAACCGAACCAACCCGATTACAAATTGAACCAAACTTAGGTTATTGGGTTGTGGGCTATTGGATCCCAACCCAATAGCCCTTGGATGGGGTGGCCGGCCATGGCTTAAGTCCCCCCCCCTTTTTCTTTGTTACTTCTTCACAAAGCAATTCTTCTTCTTCAAATTCTTCCTTTCTTTTTCCAAGTCTTCCTCCTCCCAAGCAAGTTAGGTATGCCATTAAACCCTCCATTAATTCTCCTTTCCATTTTTGTCATTTACATTAAGTGTAGAGAATTCAATTCTCTACACTTTGCCCCTATTTTGTAGGTTTTTCTCTAGAGTTTGGTTAAGTGGTTAATTAAGGATGTTTATATGTTAATGGTGGGTATATATGTATATGTATATATATATATATATATATATATACATACACATATATATATATATATATATATATATATATATATATATATATATATATATATATGTATATATGTATATGTATATATATATATATATATATATATATGTGTGTATGTATAGATATATATATAGAGGAATATATATGTATGTATGTATTTGTGTGTGTGTAGAGAGAGTGGTGGGAGAGGGAATGAGAATGGTGGTGTGGTTGTGTGTGTGAGAGTGTGTGTGTGAAATTATATAGGTATATGTGTATTTGTATATATATATGTATATGTATGTATATATAATATGTATATGTGTGTGTGTGTGTATATATGTATATATGTGTGTGTGTATAGGTGTAGAGATATATGGATATATATATATATAGAATTAGATAGATAGATATATAGATAGATAGATATATATATAGGTATATATATATTTATAAAGAGAGGAGAGGAGGGAGTGAAGTAGGAGGATTAAGAGGAGAAGAAGAAGAGGATTAGCAGCAGCAGCAGTGGCTGCTAGCAGCAGGCAGCAGCTGCACTAGCAGTGGCAGCAGCAGCTGCATTAGCAAGCAGCAGCAGCAGCCTGCAGAGCAGGCAGCAGCAGCAGCAGGAGCTGCCCCAGGCAGCTCCTTCCCCCCCCCCCCCCCCTTGTGACCCCCTTGTACACTATAAACCCCCCCCCCCCCCCATTTAGTATATATGTAGGTATATATATATAGATATATATATGTTGATATAGAGAGGAATAGATAAGAAATTAGATAGAAGAGGAAAGTATTTTGGTAGTTAAGAATGAGAAGAGGAGTTTAGAATTTGAATATAGAGAAGAGGAAAACTAGAGAAGTTAGATCAAGAAGTAGAGAGTAGAAAAGAGGAGTATGAGGAGGAATTAGATTTAGGAAAATAAGGAGAAGAAGTTAAGAAGGAGAAGAGCTAGAATAGAGGGTTAAAGAAGAGGTTGGGTGCGAGGCCAAAAAAGGAGGATTTTGATAGAAATCGAGTTAGAGGGCGAAATTGAGCCCGGAGCATCGGATCGCGATGAAACTTGACATAGGCCTAGGTTACGTGATTTAGATTTTGCGGGTAAGCTCCCGGATGGAAATCGGGGTCATAGGGCGCCGGTATCGCGCCGTATCAGCGCGTATCTTGAAATATTCGAGATATCTGCAACGGGCCGTATCGTGGACTGGACGTCCACTTTATCTAGGTATTATGGTAGATAACGAACCTATAGCATAGTACCCTACTACCCTAGAGAGCACGGGTCAAAATAACTAGCGTAGGTAGGCTATCTAGATAATCGCCGAGGGTGGAATTTTACCCTTAAAAAGGGTAAAATAGGGAATTGGCCTACGGCCGAGATTTGAGTTTCCAAGTCCAAGATGGACTTGGATATGGGTTGTATAGGTTGGTAATGAGTAGGATTTAGCCGTCTAAGCCTAGTCTTGGACCCGGTTGACCACGGTTGACTTTTTGGACTAAAAGTCAACTATGAGTCAACTCTTTACCCAAATTAGTTCCAAATTCAATTTAACTTGGACAGTTGACGAAAAGTCAACTATTAGTCACCAGCAACCTAGGGTTGACCTAGAGTTGACCTAGAGTTGACCAGAGTTGACCTGTTGACCAAAAGTCAACGGTAAGCCAGTTTTTGACCTAGATTGATCCGGTTTAACTTCTAATGTTCTCCCATAACCAAGATTGACCCGACTAGACATGTCTTGACCTAGAATGACTAAATAGGATTTAATTTGATTTAACTTTACTTCCTAAACTTAGTATTGATACGTCTTGTTCTCTATAGGTCCTCGAGACACTGCGGTTGATCCAGTCGACGTATTTTATCATCTTACAGGCGAGTACATTCTCTGATACTTATTCCCAATTTATGATAACTGTTATGATTCATGTACTTAGTGTTGATATGCTTATTTCCGACACATGGTTCTCACGGATTGGTATTCTTGGATTCCGACGAGAGATGTTTTCTCCTTCTTAGGTTGGGATATATTGTGCAAGCACCCTTGTAGCTCTTGCTCGATATATGGTCACTGATTCTAGAGAAGGCTAGCTACCTTCTCATTAGAATCCCGTGCAGTGACGTGTCCTGTTTGGATCCATTCTACCAGTTGGGGTAGGGGGAGTAGTAGCGTATGCCTGTGATCATATCTCCTTGTATTCTTGAACAGTGTGAGTCATATACCGCACTTATGACTTGCCAGGCCGATTCTCGACAGGTACCCAAGCCGATCACAAGCTGAAACTATTACTCACACACATTGGATATATAGCTTACCTTGATTGTGTACATGCCATGATCCCGTTCTATTCTTCTTGTTCTAGCTCTAGCTTTACAGCTTACCATGCCATGATACATACATGTACACTCCATGATTCATTGTATATGCTCTATTTACAGTCTTATAGCTTTTATTCTATCTTGAGATCTGTTATGAGATATATGTACTCGTTCCATCCTGACTGGACTTTTGATAAAATATTACAGATTTCGACGAGGGAGATTGCAGTACCTACTACGGTCCGGACGACGTAGTGGGCCTAGACTTGGTCCCGCAGGGCGTAGCTCCGCCTGACGAGACCGTACCACTTGTATAGTTTAGAGTAGGTCTTGTACTGGACTTGTCTCCAGTTACTTTTAAGACTGTACTACTTTTGAGACTGTATTTATATATGGACTGTATTAGAGACTGGACATTGTATATTCTTTGTTTCTGGACTTGACAGGTTATATTTTCTTGTCTTGTTGTCTTTATCTTTCAGTCTTTACTTTTCGTCTTAGAGTTGTGATTGAGCATTATATATATTCATTGCTTGTCCTCCGTTCGGAGTTGACTATATTCTCGACAGGTTTTGTTATATATATAAACTGTTGTCAGACTAGAAAATACACAGCGTTCCACGTCGTTTTTCCGGTGAGGGCTGGGCGTTGTCGCGTCACGTGCCCTTGTAGCGGGTGCGGGTCGTGACAGTAGTTCATTATACTGTCTCTTATAGAATTTGTCAATTCACATGGAACTGCTGTTAGTGTTTGTACTTGCTCATTTTTCTGACAGGATACCGTTGATAATTTTTTAGGAGTTATACCATTAGTGGACTTCATGATGTTGCTAGCTGAGGTGGATCTCACTATTCTTCTATGTGAGTTGCCTGGTAGTTATCCTTAGTTAGTCTTGTTGTTCCTTTTTTATTTTCTTGTCTTATGATCATTATAGATTCTAGTTGTTCTAGTGATATTGTTATTAATTCGTGTCTTATCTTCCTTAGTTTTCGTGATGTGACATGAGTACATTTTTAGTTATGGATTCTTGGATGTTGTAATTAGTATAGTATACTTGACAGCGTTCTACCGCCGATACCGCGACGTAGGCTGGGCGTGGCCCACGTATTCGTACCCGTATATCCGGGTGCGGGTCGTGACAGGTATATAGACCCGTGTGGGTACGAAGGAATTGGAATAGAAATTGATTCGTTGGTAAATTTACTTGATGAATTATTAGATCGTTGGGAATTATATGTTATGTCGGGATTTGATCGTAATGCTGCTAGATCGATCTTAGTCGATCGTTGGGTAAGTCTAGATTAAGCCTTTGTGGGAATTAGTTCCTTGAGGATGACCCTGGATAGATAGACTTGACCCTAACGACCGTAGGCTGCATAACTAATTGTCGGCATAGTCGGCAATGGCGATTAGTTATTCAGATTGAGTGATACCCATAGGTTTGGGTAGAGTTCTTTAGAACTGTCGGTTGCTTGTTGGCCCTAAGAATAAGAAATTAGTATGATCCTTAGTAGCCGTCCACTCTAGGAAAGTCACCAAGTGAATAGGTTTAGCTGTCGGTATAGCTAGCCTTAGAGACTTGATCGAATAATAGGGTGACCGTTGGCGACCCGTAGGATAACCTTTTGGTAT